>CM077218.1:3777500-3977500 GCA_039654775.1 Spinibarbus caldwelli | reverse complement strand
ATGCAAACTGGAAGGGGTCCAGGGAGGGGGGGAGGGCAGACTTGATGTGGTGCATGACTAGTCGTTCAAAGCACTTCATGAGGATAGAAGTGCGACTGGACGGTAGTCATTGAAGCAGGATGGAGATGACTTCTTCGGGACTGGAATGATGGTGGTAGCCTTGAAGCATGTTGGGACAACAGCCTGACTCAGCGAGATGTTGAAAATGTCTGTGAAGACATCAGTGAGTTCCACTGCACAGTCTCTCAGTACACGACCAGGAATGTTGTCAGGACCTGGAGCTTTTCGTGTGTTGATCCTGCTGAGGGATCTCCTCACGCTGTCCGGGGACAGCTTCATCACCTGGTCGCCGGGAGGAGGTGGGGACTTCTGTGCAGTGGTGCTGTTTTGTGCCTCAAAGCGAGCGAAGAAGGCGTTCAGCTCGTTCAGCAGGGGGATGGTGCTGTCACAGGTCCGCGGTGGGGGCTTGTAGTCCATAATGGTCTGAATCCCCTGCCACAGGCTCCGAGTGTCACGGTAAAGATGAGTCGAGGATCCAAGTGCGAGTGCAATGATAAGTTTATTAGTAACAGCAAATAACAGACAAAATCCTCTTGCTGTGTGAGGAGTCCAACTCCGTGCAGGTAAGTCCAATGTGAGTGCAGACTGATCCAGTGCAGGTAGGACGTGAAGCAGGAACACGGAAAGCTGACAAAAAACATGACATAGTTAACGAACCGACAACACACACTGAAAACGCCAGCCAGATATAGGCAGCACAACGAGCTGCAGCTGGTGCGCTCTGATTAACCACCAGCTGCGGTAATTAGGTAACGGCGCACACATACACAGACAGAGACGCAAGATGAACACACAGACCCATGAACCGTGACAGTACCCCCTCCCCTAGGAGCGCCTCCTGGCGCTCCCAGGAGAACTTACCTGGCGATTGAATTCATCGATGAGAGAGTGATCCAGTATGTCCCTAGCAGGCACCCAACTTCTCTCCTCAGGACCGTAACCCTCCCAGTCCACCAAGTACTGAAATCCTCGTCCCCTCCGCCTCGAGTCCAGAATACGTCTTACCGAATAAGCTGGTTCCCCATCTACGAGACGCGGCGGAGGAGGAACCGGGACAGGCGGATTAATGGTAGAATGAAAAACGGGCTTTAATTTGGATACATGAAACACCGGATGAATTCTCCTGTACGCCGGAGGAAGTTTGAGGCGGGCTGCCACCGGACTAATAATCTTGGTAACAGTAAACGGGCCAATAAATTTGGGCGCAAGCTTATTACTGACGGACCGGAGAGGAATATTCTTAGATGAAAGCCACACCTTTTGACCCACGACGTAGACGGGAGGCTTCGACCAGTGGCGATCGGCCTGAACCTTGGTGCGCACCCCCACCTGGAGGAGGGTCTGTCTGGCCCTGCTCTAGGTGCGACGGCACCTCTGGACAAAGGCGTGGGCAGAGGGAACCGCGACTTCGGACTCCATACTGGGAAAAAGTGGTGGCTGGTACCCTAAACTACACTCAAAAGGAGATAGGCCCGTAGCTGAGACTGGTAAAGAGTTATGTGCGTACTCAACCCATGAGAGTTGCTGGTTCCAAGAGGAGGGATTCTGAGAAGCCAAACATCGCAACATTCGTTCTAAATCTTGGTTGGCCCTCTCCGTCTGACCGTTACTCTGGGGATGAAACCCAGAAGAAAGACTAACAGTCGCCCCCAACAATTTACAAAACTCTCTCCAAAATTTGGAAACAAACTGAGGACCCCTGTCAGAGACCACATCCATCGGGAGGCCATGTATGCGAAAAACGTGGTCAATGACAGCAACCGCTGTTTCTTTAGCAGACGGTAATTTAGGCAGAGGAATGAAATGAGTTGCCTTCGAGAACCGGTCCACCACGGTCAAAACCACCGTGTTTCCCTGTGAGGGTGGGAGCCCCGAAACAAAATCTAGCGAAATGTGGGACCAGGGTCTCGAAGGAACTAACAACGGCTGAAGAAGTCCAGCAGGAGGTCGATTGGAAGACTTAGAAACAGCACAGACCGAGCAAGCCAAAACAAAAAGGCGAACGTCGCGAGCCATACCTGGCCACCAGAATCGTTGTTTAACAAGAAACATGGTACGATTAACCCCAGGATGACAGGCTACCTTGGAACAATGACCCCATCGGATAACTTCGGACCTTAAACACTCTGGCACAAACAAACGACCCGGTGGGCCTCCGGGCGGGGGCGTTACCCCTTCAGAGGCCGTGCGGACCTTCGACTCGATTTCCCACGTGACCGCAGAAATAAAAATCTTCTGTGGCACAATGGGCTCGGAAAAAGACGGGCGCTCTGAATGATCAAAAATACGGGATAACGCGTCCGGTTTGATGTTCTTAGAACCAGGACGGTAAGAAATAGAAAAATCAAAACGACCGAAAAAAAGAGCCCACCGGGCCTGCCTAGAATTTAACCTTTTGGCGGACTTGATGTATTCAAGATTCTTGTGGTCAGTCCAAACAACAAAAGGAACCCCTGAACCCTCCAACCAATGACGCCACTCTTCCAAAGCAAGCTTGCCTGCCAGCAACTCTCTGTTACCAATGTCATAATTACACTCTGCGGGAGACAAACGGTGAGAAAAATACGCGCAAGGATGCACCTTGCCATCCATGAGGGAACGCTGGGATAGGACCGCGCCAACCCCCACCTCTGACGCGTCAACCTCCACCACAAACTGCCGGGACGGATCAGGAGCAACAAGGATGGGAGCTGAAACGAAGCAGCTTCTGAGTTTGGAGAATGCAGCTTCTGCTGCACTGGACCACCTGAAGGCAGTCTTGGTGGAGGTTAAGGCAGTCAAAGGGGCGGCTAGCTGGCTGAAATTGCGAATAAAACGCCGGTAAAAATTGGCAAAGCCCAGAAACCTCTGCAGGGCCTTGCGGGAATCTGGGGTTGGCCAATTCACCACAGCCTGAACCTTGTCGGAATCCATGCGCACCCCCTCGGCCGAGACGATGTATCCCAAAAAAGGAACAGACTGTGCATGAAAAACGCATTTCTCCGCCTTGACAAAAAGCCCATTCTCTAACAGCCTCTGAAGCACTCGCCTGACGTGCTGAACATGTTCCTGGAGAGAATGAGAAAATATCAGTATGTCATCCAGGTAGACATAAATGAACTGATCTACCATATCTCTCAGCACATCGTTGACGAGTGCCTGAAAAACCGCGGGAGCGTTAGAAAGGCCAAAGGGAAGAACACGATATTCAAAGTGCCCCCTGGGGGTATTAAAAGCAGTTTTCCATTCATCCCCCTCTCTTATGCGAACCAAATGATAAGCATTGCGGAGATCCAATTTCGTGAAAAATGACGCTCCCTGCAGACGCTCGAAAGCTGATGACATCAACGGTAAAGGATAAGTGTTCTTCACCGTGATGTCATTCAACCCCCGATAGTCAATACAGGGACGAAGAGAGCCATCCTTTTTTTTCACGAAAAAGAAACCCGCACCAGCTGGAGAAGAAGAGGGGCGAATGATCTTGGCTGCTAGAGAATCAGAAATATATTTCTCCATAGCCTCCCTTTCCGGAGTGGAAAGCGAATATAACTTGCCCTTAGGCGGAGACGTACCTGGTAATAAATCTATTGCACAGTCATAGGGACGATGCGGAGGTAGAGAGGCAGCCCGAGACTTACTGAACACTCCCTTCAGGTCAAGGTACTCACATGGCACGTTAGACAGGTCAGCGTGATCATCCTGAAACACAGAACAAGACACAGGAGAACACGCAGACAACAAAAAGGAAGCATGACAATATTCGCTCCAAGCAAAAACAGCATCTTTGCCCCAGTTTATATGAGGCTTGTGGAGCACGAGCCAGGGGTGTCCCAGAACCACAGGAGCAGCGGGAGTGTCGGTCAGGAGAAATTCTATATTCTCTGAGTGTTGTCCAGAGATGACGAGTCTTAAAGAGGCAGTAGCATGTGTAACAGAGGGTAAGGGCTGGCCATTAAGCGCAACCACAGAGATGGGCTGAGAGAGCGCCACCATGGGTATCTTGAGACTGTGAGCAAGACTAATGTCTAAAAAGTTACCCTCTGCTCCCGAGTCCACTAAAGCCTCACAATCATAAGTACATGACTGCACCCTCAACTTTACCGGAAGATGAGTGGCTGAAAAAAAGGATTTGTTAAGAGTAATCCCACCCGTCAGTAACCTCTTACCTACTGACGGGCCCTGGCTTTTACTGGACAATGCAGAGCGATGTGACCGGCAGTTCCACAATACAAACAGAGTCCTCTCTCCCTGCGCCTCTGCTTCTCCTGCTGTGAAAGACGGGACCTGCCCATCTGCATGGGCTCTGGATCTGGAGGAGAAAACACAGACTCGTCAGGAACTGATGAAAAGTGAGCCTGTGTAAAGATCGGCCGTCCCCGGAATGTCTGCTGGCCCCGCCGCCGCAACCTAGTATCCACCCGAATGGCCAGGTCTATGAGCTTATCCACGTCGGCTGGTAAATCCGACGAATAAATCTCGTCCTTGATGGCATCAGAAAGGCAATATAAGAACATGTCCCATTGAGCTTCCGAATTCCAACCACACTCCACAGCCAACGTGCAAAACTCAATAGAGTAATCGGTTACGGTGCGTTCTCCTTGACGTAACTCAGCGAGAAGTCGCGCTGCTTCTCTGCCAGACGCAGCGCGATCAAACACTTTCTTGAGTTCCTCTGAGAATGATCGGAATGAACAGCAGCAAGGAAGTTTCTGCTCCCACACGGTAGTTCCCCAGCTAGCTGCCCGTCCTGAGAGCAAGGTGATAACAAAAGCCACCTTAGACTCCTCAGTGGGAAACGATGAGGGTTGGAGGGAAATGTACAGGGAACATTTGGCCAAAAAGGAGCGACATAACTGGGGCTCCCCGGAATAAAAGTCTGGAGGTGGTAGACGAGGTTCGGTGGAACGGATGGTCTGATCCACAGGAACCGGTGGGTTGGACATGGATAGTGGCTGAGCTGAAGTGGACTCCACCTTCAACCGCTGAAATTGAGTAGTTAGCTCAGATACCTGAGTGACCAGGGCCTGGATCGCACGTCCCGTGGCCACCATTTGTTCCTCCTGACGCTCCATGCGGATATTGCTACTAGCCAGAAAGTCTCTTAGCTCCGTCGAACTCGCTGGATCCATAATGGTCGGTTCGTTCTGTCACGGTAAAGATGAGTCGAGGATCCAAGTGCGAGTGCAATGATAAGTTTATTAGTAACAGCAAATAACAGACAAAATCCTCTTGCTGTGTGAGGAGTCCAACTCCGTGCAGGTAAGTCCAATGTGAGTGCAGACTGATCCAGTGCAGGTAGGACGTGAAGCAGGAACACGGAAAGCTGACAAAAAACATGACATAGTTAACGAACCGACAACACACACTGAAAACGCCAGCCAGATATAGGCAGCGCAACGAGCTGCAGCTGGTGTGCTCTGATTAACCACCAGCTGCGGTAATTAGGTAACGGCGCACACATACACAGACAGAGACGCAAGATGAACACACAGACCCATGAACCGTGACACCGAGTGTCTCTGCTGTTGCTGAAGCGATGGGCTACCCTCCTGGTGTACTGTCTCTTGGCCTCTCTGATGCCGCGTGATAGGTTGGCCCTAGCTGTCCTCAGGCCCACCTCATCTCCGGCTCTAAAAGCAGCGTTCCGAGCCTTCAGGAGTCTGTGGACCTCCCCTGTCAGCCACGGCTTCTGGTTGGCCCGGACAGTGATGGTCTTTGTGACTGTTACATCATCAATCCACTTGGTGATGTAGGCAGTGACAGTCTCTGAGTACTCTTGGAGGTCTGTGGTGTTATTGTATGTGGCAGCCTGCTTAAACATATTCCAGTCAGTGGTGTTAAAGCAGTCTTGAAGTGCCTCTGACGACCCATCCGGCCACACTTGTATCTGTTTGTGAACTGGTTTGGTGACTTTAACGATCGGTCTGTATGCAGGCATTAGCATGACAGTGATGTGGTCTGAGGTACCAAGATGGGGGAGGGAAAGGGCCTTGTAAGCTCCTCTCTGGGTGGTGTAAACAAAGTCCAGGTTGTTTTTTCCTCATGTTGGAAAGTTCACATGTTGGTGTATTTTAGGGAACACACTCTTTAGGTCTGCGTGATTAAAATCCCCCGCCAAGATGAGAAAAGCATCTGGGTGGGCTCTCTGCTGCTCACTGATGTGCTGGTACAGTTCATTAAGTGCCTCACTCCTGTTGTTGTTGGAGTTGGGAGGGATGTATACAACAGAGCGAGTAGTATGGCTGTGTATTCCCTCGGTAGATAGAACGGCCGACACTTAATAATCATAAACTCCACCAGGGGTGAGCAGTGTTTGCAGATCACAACAGCGTCGCGGCACCACGCGTCATTTATGTAAACACAAAGCCCGCCGCCGCGGGTCTTACCTCCCTCGACGAGAGCTCTGTCCGCTCGATAGCATGTTAGCTGGTTGAGCTGAATGGCGCAGTCCGGCACGCTGTTGCTGAGCCATGTTTCCGTGAAAACAAAAACACGGAACACAACAGTCTCTTACAGTCCTCTGATATGAGCGTAGTAGTCGGATGTGGTCCAGTTTATTGTCCAAAGAGCGTACGTTGGCCAGTACGATGGTGGGGATAGCTGGCTTGTGTGGGTTAGCTGCTAGCCTAGCCTGGATACCTCCGCGCTTACCCCTCTTCTGCTTCCTCTCGCGCCGCTTGTGGCGCCTCCGCTGTGGGCGAGATGCAGTAGAGGGGGTCGGTGATGTTGTAGGCCTCCGGAGCAGACCGAGGTCCCGCAGCTCTTCGGCGTGCGCGAAGTTTAACTCTAAAAATGTGGTTCTGCCGACGTCGAGCAGAAACTCACGACTATATGCGCACTTTAGGACAGATAGACGCGACGAAGACGTACAAAAACACTGCGACTCACAAGATAAAAAACACGAAAACACCATTCTTTCGGGAGAGAGAGAAGCCGCAGCGTGTGCATGCGCCGCCATGTTGTTAGAAGTCTTGAGGATTTGGGGATCCTCTGCCATTCCTCCTTGCAGATCCTCTCCAGTTCTGTCAGGTTGGATGGTAAACGTTGGTGGACAGCCATTTTTAGGTCTCTCCAGAGATGCTCAATTGTGAAGCCACTCCTTCGTTATTTTAGCTGTGTGTTTAGGGTCATTGTCTTGTTGGAAGGTAAACCTTCGGCCCAGTCTGAGGTCCTGAGCACTCTGGAGAAGGTTTTCGTCCAGGATATCCCTGTACTTGGCCGCATTCATCTTTCCCTTGATTGCAACCAGTGGTCCTGTCCCTGCAGCTGAAAAACACCCCCACAGCATGATGCTGCCACCACCATGCTTCACTGTTGTATTGGACAGGTGATGAGCAGTGTCTGGTTTTCTCCACACATACCACTTAGAATTAAGGCCAAAAAGTTCTATCTTGGTCTCATCAGACCAGAGAATCTTATTTCTCACCATCTTGGAGTCCTTCATGCGGCTTCTGTCGGGCCACTCTGCCATAAAGCCCCGACTGGTGGAGGGCTGCAGTGATGGTTGACTTTCTACAACTTTCTCCCATCTCCCGACTGCATCTCTGGAGCTCAGCCACAGTGATCTTTGGGTTCTTCTTTACCTCTCTCACCAAGGCTCTTCTCCCCCAATAGCTCAGTTTGGCCGGACGGCCAGCTCTAGGAAGGGTTCTGGTCATCCCAAACGTCTTCCATTTAAGGATTATGGAGGCCACTGTGCTCTTAGGAACCTTAAGTGCAGCAGAAATTTTTTTGTAACCTTGGCCAGATCTGTGCCTTGCCACAATTCTGTCTCTGAGCTCTTCAGGCAGTTCCTTTGACCTCATAATTCTCATTTGCTCTGACATGCACTGTGAGCTGTAAGGTCTTATATAGACAGGTGTGTGGCTTTCCTAATCAAGTCCAATCAGTATAATCAAACACAGCTGGACTCAAATGAAGGTGTAGAACCATCTCAAGGATGATCAGAAGAAATGGACAGCACCTGAGTTAAATATATGAGTGTCACAGCAAAGGGTCTGAATACTTAGGACCATGTGATATTTCAGTTTTTCTTTTTTAATAAATCTGCAAAAATGTCAACAATTCTGTGTTTTTCTGTCAATATGGGGTGCTGTGTGTACGTTAATGAGGAAAAAAAATGAACTTAAATGATTTTAGCAAATGGCTGCAATATAACAAAGAGTGAAAAATTTAAGGGAGTCTGAATACTTTCCGTACCCACTGTATGTACTCACAATATATATTGCATACTAGTTTACCAGTGTACGTATTTATTTTAGGTTTTACTATACACAGATGTGGACTAGCACTGAATCAATTTGTTGAAACCAATTATTGGTGTGATTATTTAGTTGTTAAATAAGAAACAAGGAAGTGTTTTTTTATTTATTTATTTTTATTTTATTTTTTGCATTAACAGAGAGAATATTCTTTATTTATTTTTTTTATTTGTTTGGTTTTTTTCTCAGTATGCTCTACATCTTGTCGTGGGAGCACCTTTTGATTTTACATCTGTGAGTAATTATCAGTTAATGTTATTGATCTTGTCAATAATGATGTTGTAGCAGTTGATATTTCAGGATTTCTCACTGTTTTTGTCTTCCAGTGTGACTTTCCAAACATATGGAGATGGTGGACTCTTATTCTTCTGGAGATCTTTGGGGTTTTCTCCTCGAGCCCACCATTACATTTGCACCCCCTTCTGACCAATTTTAAATGAACCAAGATATGTATATTACAGAACTAGAAGGGGCCTTTTCAAGTGGAGAACAGACTACACTTACCAGCAGTGAGGTATGTCTGAAATATAAATACACATCTATCTATCTATCTATCTATCTATCTATCTATCTATCTATAGTGGTGGCCAAAATTATTTTCAGCAGCTAAAAAATGGTTTTAAGTCAGTTTTTTCTATCTTTTTCTGTAGTGTGTGTCATGTATGTACTTACCGTACATCACACGTGTTCTTCACGCGCTCGCAGGGACTCTCAGAAACGATTGATGCTTATGTCACAGACCTGAAAAACAAAGCAAAAGGCTGTGAGTTCGAGGATCTGCACAATTCGTTAATTTGTGACAGAATTGTATGTGGCATAAAGGATGATCATTTAAGAGGCAGACTGCTGAGAGAGGTAGATCTCTCTCTCGAAAAAGCCATTGATATCTGCAGGGCCAGCGAGATTACATCAAGTCAGATGAAAGCGCTGAATGAAGAAACGGAGGTACACAGAATAAAAACAGTGAAGCCAAAGAAACGAGAGGGCAAATCAGATCAGAGCGTGACGACAAAAAAGGAATGCAGCAAATGCGGCAATAAACACGAGTACAGAAATTGTCCTGCCTTTGGAAAAACACGTAAAAACTGTCAAAAGAAAAACCACTTCACCAAAATGTCTAAGGGTCAAGCGAGTCACAGTAGAAAAATGCACACTATTGAACAGAGTGAGGAAATGTTCATTGGAACAGTACAACAAGAGCAGGTCAAGAACATAAAATCTACTAAATATCAAAATGAAAATGAAGATGACTGGACTGAAACACTCAAAATAAATAAGAGAAATGTCAAGGTCAAACTTATACTGGTGCAGAATGTAATGTGCTGTCAGAAAGTACATACAAAACACTAAACATCACAGGAAGGTTGCAGAAATCTAGTTGCAAGCTAGTGGCTTACTCAGGCCACAAGATGGAGCCATTAGGCAAGAAAGCCATCACCTGTGAGTATAAGGGACAGAAATACAGGATTGTATTTGAGATAATACAGAATGATGCTCCAGCAATTCTCAGTCATGCTGCCTGCCAAAAGTTAGGCATGGTAAAAAGACTATATCAAGTTGAGAAAAATAACGACGTTCTCAAAGAATTTGAAGACCTGTTTGTAGGACTAGGCTGCTTACCTGGAGAACACAGCATACAAATAAATACAGAAGTCAGACCAGTTGTGCATGCTCCAAGAAGGATCCCTGTAGCTCTCAGAGATAGAGTCATCACAGAGCTAAAAAGAATGGAACAGATGGGAGTTATTGAAAAACAAACTGAGCCTACTGACTGGGTCAACAGCACGGTGACTGTGGTCACATCCAACAAAATTCGCATGTGCATGGACCCAGAGATTTAAATAAAGCGATAAAACGAGAGCACTATCCGATGCTAACTGTAAAAGAGGATCTGTTGGGAGAAGAGTTGGAGGTGAATTGGGTGGCAGCACAACTTCCCATTTCTAAAAAAAAACTGGAAGTTTTCAAGAAAGCCACAGCAGCGGATGCTGAGATGCAAGCATTAAGAAACGCTGTCAGAGATGGTTGGTCAAAAGAGAGATCTGCACTACCAAGATCAATTCAACCCTACTGGACGTTCAGAGAGGAAATCAGCTATGATGATGGTCTGGTTTTTAAGGCCAATAAGCTAATTGTTCCACAGAAGCTCAGACAAGAAATGCTCAGTAAAATACATGAGTCGCACCTCGGAATTGTGAAGTGTTAAGCAAGAGGAAGAGACATTATGTATTGGCCAAGTATGTCGGCACAAATTGAAGAGACAGTGTCCAAATGCGTGGTCTGCAATGAGAATAAGAATAACCAGAGAGAGCCACTGTTGCCACATGACACTGGACGACCATGGGAGAAAATTGGCACAGATATTTTTTATCATAGTGGGTCTACATTTCTGTTGTGTGTGGATTACTTTTCAAAGTATCCAGAAATAAGAAAGCTTACAAATACCACAAGCCGAGGAGTGATTCTTTAAATGAAATCCATTTTTTCAAAGCATGGAATTCCTGAAGTTGTAGTATCTGACAACGGACCTCAATATGCAAGTGCAGAGTTTGCTAGTTTTGCTAGTTTTTTACCATGTAACTTCCAGTCCTGGTTACGCACGATCTAATGGTCAAGCGGAAAGGACTGTGCAAACGGTAAAGACTCTGTCGAAAAAATCTCAAAGTAACAACAGCGACCCATATGTTGCACTACTTGAGTACCGCAACACGCCAGTCGAAGGGATAGGTTTGTCTCCTGCACCGCTGTTGATGGGGCGTCGTCTCAGGACAAAGCTGCCAACATCATCTGCGCTGCTTACATCTGATGCCATGAAACAAGTGCAGAGGAAGCTCAAAGAACGGCAGAGTAAGCAAAAGTTTGATTATGACAGGCAGACAAAGCTCTTACCGGATCTGAAAACTGGAGAGAAGATCAGAATGCAGAGAGGAGAGTCTTGGCAACCTGCTGTAGTCCAGTGGAGACATGAGCATCCCACATCCTTTGTGGTCAAAACACCAGATTGTAACCTGTTCAGAAGAAATCACAAACATCTGAGAAAAACAAAAGAAACAGACAATTCAGTATTTGATAAGAGTATGGTCATGGAGACAAGTGGACAGCGAGAGGCTGAACAGTTACAAAAATATGTTTCTGATACTCACGACAAAGAAATACCTCGACAAAGAGTCTCGAATAGAGGAAAACTCTCATGAAGTCCAAGATCATTCATACCGTTCCAGATCTGGGAGAGTAGTGAGAGTTCTAGAAAGATACAGAGACTGAGTTTCAAGTTACAAGGTTCTGAGTGTTTAGTTTAGTAAGTTTTGGCAAGTAATACATTCATAGAACATATTTGTCTATCAGTTTATCACTTTGTTGTTAGAGTAAAAGTTATTTTGGTTTGATTGTTTACAAACTACATGTATGCTCTGTTTAAAAAAAAAAAAAAGAGGGATGTCATGTATGTGTACAATAAAGACGTGTTACGCTGGTATCCGAGCACAAGGGTCTTGAAGTCCTTTATTAAACAACATAAAACATAACAGTGTGTCAGTAGGAAATATCAGTTTACATTTCCAAACATTCATTTAGCCATTAATTGTAATAATCCAGTGAGATTATTGAGATCTGATCTGATCATCATCAGTCTGTCTGGAATGACATGAAGAAACAGAACAAACTGAGACAGACTGAATCCAGAAGAACTGTGTCTCCGAAACGCTTCAAGAAACCTCCTGCAAAGCTCCTGAGAAACTCTGCTCAAGTGCACCGAGGACAAAAGCTGCTTTAAACACAAAGGATGCTCACAACTAATGTTGATTTCATTTAGAAGTCAATTGATAAAGTGCCTAAAACTTTTAACAGTACTGTAGCTTTGCAGGTAGTTTTCTTGAAGGATCTTGGAGACGTTGAACCAGTTCTTCTGGATTTAGTCTGTCTCAGTTTCTCCGAATATTTGCACTGATTTTCGCGTTCAGTGTGAAAAGGCCTTTACCTGCCATCTGGTAACTGACACTGTTATATAACTCGCCATCACAGATTTTTACTCGCATCTGGGGCTTGGTGAGTGTTCATTTTTGGCCCTGTGCATATGTTATAAAAACAGAAACTCATTAAACGGCTATTTTTATTTTTTTTAAATCATTTTGATGACATTTCTGCCCCACTGTGTGCCATGGCAGTGAGACGAGAGAGATCGCATAATTTAATTTAACATTAATATAATACACAATCATCCTCTGTAAAGAAAAGAGGCGTGAGCATATGAGAATGTATCATTATCTTTATAAATGTGAGCTCTTTTGGGCTAAAGGCTAAATGGAGCTGTTTTTATGCAAGACCAGACAAACTCAGTCTAAGCCTCTGTGTTTTTCTGTGTTTGCCTGCAAGCTACAGTTTAATGATGCTTTATTGGCATCGATTGCTGCTTAAAAGTAACGTGACTGTCTACATATTTTTTTTTTAAACCTGCTGAAAGACAAAAATAAAGTTGGTGTGCTTGGTCTCAGACTCTGTTTTGTAAGCAGAGGTCACACATTGACTAATCAGTTGTTCCAGAAGGTGGCAGCACTGTCTCATCAAAACAGCAGCGACTGCAACAACTGCTACTTTTCAGTCCACTCTAGCAACTTTTTCTTTCATAAGCACTTAGCAACAAATTTAGATATTTTTATCATTTATTTGGTAACTTTTAGCAACGTTTGATAAGTGACTCAAATGATAAAAAGTAAAATTTACCATTTAAATTATACAAAAAAAGAGAAAACCAAAGATGCCTAGCAGAGCACATATCATGTGAATTAAGTTAGCTGCTATTTGCAATTGTTTTAATTTAATAATAATTTAGTAATGTAATAATTGTTCATTTATGATGCCCTTTTTTAGTAGCTTGTACTTGTAATTGTTGATCAGTTGGTACACTGTAAGAAAAATAAGTTACTTTTCCAGGACATTATCCGTTATCTGTTGAAACCCTGTAATCCAAAAATAAAATATATATGCATAATTAAAAATGAAGTTTTATATATGGTGCTTAAGCTTTGAAATTTTATGCTCAGTTCTTTCTTGTTGCAGAAGTTCAGCATATTCTTTTAAGACTGTCTTTAATGATTTTTAGAACCCTTTTTGTTTGTTTGTTTGTTTGTTTTGTTAGTTTCTGCGCTTGAGTAAAGTACCTCGGTTGCTACAAACATGGAGGAAGATATGGACACATGCTCTGTTGAGGCTTCTGCAAACAGAGATCATCTAAAGGTGCACAAATACGCAAGACACAGAAAATTCATTTAGGAATTTGAGCTTTATGCTCTGCATATCTTCTAAGAAATACATCATTTATTGTATCTGAGTCAACCTGGGGGGGAGTCACTGTGGGGAAAGAATATAGGCCTGGTTTCACAGACAGGGCTTAGACTAAGCCAGGTTTAGGCCATAGTTCAATTAGGACATTTAAGTAATTTTTATAAACGTGTTTAGAAAAAAAACAAAAAACAATACAGGTGTGCATCTTGAGACAAAACAAAGGCACTGATATATTAGATTAAGATCAGTCAGTGCAAGTTTATTTCAGTTGAAACAGCTAAGAATTACATTTTAGTCTAGGACTAGGCTTAAGCCTTGTCTGATAGTGTCTTAGATTCTTCTTGAGTCTAAGTCCGAAGACTTTTTCTCTCCTCTATTTTTTTCCCTCTCTCTTCAAAAACGTTTTTGTCTTCAACTCTTTTTTTTTCTCCCTTCAATTTTATTCTGTCTCCAAGAGTAACACAAGTGAGAGAATAAAATGATGGCTAGCTAACATTAGCATGCGGTACCAACCTCGACCACCAGGTGTCACTCTCAGATTGCATGAAATCTAACGTGTAAACTGCATTTACACCTAGGATTTGGATGTTGTAGGGGTCCGTGTACGTTTTGATAGTTTGTTTTTCAATTTGAAATTAAATAAGCAGAAACGAGAAAACGGTCGTTTTTTCATTTGTTCAATAAAACGAAAAAACAAGATTTTGGTTCGATTTTCGTTTTTTTGGTTCACAGGTAGAAAACGGATAAACGACTTCAAAATTCGTTTTCACCTAGTGGGCGGTCATGACACGCCCCTTTCCGCTGATTGGTCAATCAAATCTGAGCCCGTGGCGTCATCCTCAGTTCGTTCAGCAAAATAATAGTCCTCTGCTGCTGTACGGGGCAGGTCCTAGATCGGGCTTTCTTCTGTGCAACCTAACGCATTTCGCAGAAATATTTATTTCAGAAATTTTAATCAGCACCCAGCCTGTTTTATTTAGCTGTGGACGTTGTTAAATCTGTATGGTGACGCTGCGCTACCCATAGACAGCGCAGAACAAGAAATAGACGTAGGGGGTCCCCGAGATACTATTTATCCACTCAATGTCAGAATTTTTGTGTTTTACCTACATACATTGGAAACGTGCACTAAATTTTCATTATTAAAATTTTTAACATTTTATACATTTAGCCTACATTTAATCGTTTAGCAGACACTTTTATCCAAAAAATGGTTTACAAATGAGTGCTGAGACAAGTCTGTAATTATAACTGATCATTAATTAATTATTAGTCTATATTTATGATTATTGCAAAGTCATCAAAACTGGCTCATGGCATCAAAACTCCCCAAAATGTCGAAAATTAATCAAAATGATTGTGCATGACATTCTTTGAAGTATAGAGTATGCATGCAGTCATACAAACTCATTAGTGAAATCTCCACCTGGTGGCGCAAAGGGACAGCTGCACCATTGCTCAGATTGGAATTTTCATTAGTAAATGAAGATTAAATAATCAAATAATTTCTACTGAATTTGACAGTGATACTCTCCAGTGAGTTTATTTTCTACCTTTTTTTTATTATTATTTTTTAGATATTTCAATGTATTTGGAAGTCACATCAAATATTAATTAGGGTAAGCAATTAAAAAGACGAACAATAACTCATCTCTCGTTGTTATATGGCCTAACATTGCATTGACTGAATATATATCTTTTTGTATATATTATTGATGAACTCAAAAGCCTGTTCTTATAAATAATATTATGCTATAGCCTATAGCAACACTAACATAACAACCCCCAGCCTCTTCAAAAAAGGGGACCCCCTATAGCTGTGGTTCTCAAACTTTTTACACCAAGTACCACCTCAGAAAATATTTGGCTCTCCAAGTACCACCATAATGACCAACATTAAAATACAGTAGCGTAGGCCTAATTATTCAGCTACAACTATGCACAGTTAAAAAATGAGGCTGTTTTATTCCTAATAAGAATATTTACTGGGAGAATTAATAAATTGATAAATCAATAAATTGATCATTTTTGTATTTTTTTAAGCTAAAATGCTATAAAGCTAAAACTATGGCTAGCCCACACTCTGGCATTCCTCAATGTATCAATTCAAATGAGCCAGAGAGAATCACATTTACATTTAGTCATCAGCCAATCAGAGCAGCAGCTGCCATCACCCCACTGCCGTATGCAGATGAGCTCCCCACTCACCACCATACAGTATCCCTCTGAGATCAAAACTGAATCTGCAAGGAAAAACTACAAGCAGAAACTTCTTTCAAACAATCCAGAGACTCTGTTTGCAGCTCTATTTAAAACTGGAGAAATCTGCAACCTCATTTTCTTCTCTGATCACCCCAGTGCCTGGCATAAAGCCATCATCAAACATTACTCCTCTGTAAAAAAAGAAGGCATCTGTAATGGCTGGAAAGTCAAAATCAGAGAACCGCAAGACCCCGATAGCACTGATAACTGTGAACATCTACAAAAACAGAACAGTCATGGTACAGGGGAACCTGAAATTATTCCAGGCTGACTACAGAGCAATAGCTGAAGCTATGAAACACGAGAAAGCTTTGCTATCTGAGAGTCTGTCATCAGAGAAGAATCCACAGAACAGCAGCTCAGATCTCAGGCCCACTCCTGCAGAAACTAAAGCTAAAACTGAGAACATCCCATCCTCCCTGCTCAAATCCATCCCTATACTTTAGGAGCACTTCATGAAGCTGGAGATGGAGATGGTGCAGCTCAGAGAAACGGTGCTCAAACAGCAGCAGTCACACATGTGCAGCTCATACTGAACTCCAGCAGAACACAGAGCACCAAACACAGAGACTGACAGCCCTCACCCAGCGGATGAGAACGCTTCAGACGGAGAAGGACAGCTATCAGTGTGAGATGACCGCACTGAGACTCCAGCTACAGGACAGAGAACAGTCCACACTAGAGATGAGGCAGCAGCTGAGAGAGATACAAGAGGAGAGAGAGCAGCAGAACAGCGAGATTCAGGCCCTGAAAGAACAGCTGAGAGAACTCCTCCTGGCCAGAGAAGAACCAGCGCAGACCCACAGAGCTCAAACACTGCCCTCCACCCCAAAGTCACCTAACACAGGGAATCAACACCCACCCCTCAGCGCAGACTCAGAGAGACCCGACCCAGACAGCTCACAGCCATCACAGCGCCCCCTGTCAGGCTCCCCAGCACAACAGCATCAGCCCTCGTCTCACAGCAGCCCAGCACAAACCAGCACAGAGGAACCTGAAGTAGCTCTACTCATCGATTCAAACGGCAAATTCATTGATATAAAGAAACTTTTCCCCCGACACAGAGCTGGTAAATTCTGGTGTCCCTCCACTGACAAAGCCCTGGCGCTCCTGACAGAATCCTAGCTAGGCAGCCCAGCCACATCATAATCCACACGGGCACCAACGACCTGCGGAGCCAACAGGACCGAGTGTCTGACTCCCTCAGAGCCGTCATGGAAAAAGCTAGAGAAACCTTCCCCAACTCAAAAATCACCCTGTCCACTCTACTCCAGAGGAAAGATTTCCATCCCAAAACAATTAATAAAATAAATTTTAGCATTTCCAGACACTGTGCCCTCCTGCCCAACGTACACTTGGCCCACCATCCAGACCTGGACACTGACTGCCTATATAACCACATCCACCTTTATAAGAACCTGGTACATATTTTTGCAAAGAGACTCAAAGACGTCGCTCTAAACAGGACCAACCAGACAAGCAGAACCAGCCCTAACCCAGCCAACCCAACGAGACACACTTCAGGAAACTACATCCCAGCCAACACCTCATCTAGAGCCCTGACCAGAGCACCGCCCAGAGCTTCACCTCCCAGGGGTCCGCACAGAGCTTCAGTGCCCAGAGCGGATCCGTACGGACAGAGACTGTCCTATAACAGCCCCAACGCTCCAGCGGCTGAAGCCCGTCCACAGCAGAGCCCGGCCCAGTCAGACAGACCGAGCTACGCCCAAGCTGTCAGCGGAGGAGCGAGCCGAGCTAACGCTGAACTCCACGACATCCAACACATGCTGAGTATCATCTGCTCTCACTTACTCACACACAGTGGACAGTGGTAAAAATAAATAAATTAAAAAATACCATTTACCAAACCACATTTTTAGTGTAACTGTACATGTAATTTAAAATGGATTTGTTGATGTTTTTAAATTCCTACCATAACATTACTTCCATCATTCATTATTTTCTTTTACTCTATTGTATTTTTTGTATCATTCTCTTTTCTTAAAATGGCAAACAAACCATACCGATTACTTTAAAAGTTTGTGATGAAATCACTTAGTTTTTCTACATGGAATATTCAAGGTCTAAACTCCTCAGTCTTTGGCCTAAAAAGTAGACATTCTGACTTTATGAAAGAACTTGAAGACATAGATGTCATCATCTTACAGGAAACCTGGTGTAGAGGAGATGGGTTCACTGGCTGTCCCTCGGGATATAGAGAGATAATATTACCATCAGTCAAACTCACATCAGTCACACAGGGGAGAGACTCGGGAGGGATGATCATCTGGATTAAATCTGAACTGGCTATAGAATTAGTTAAAAGAGATCAATACCACCTGTGGCTGAAAATACAAAAAGGAATAATATCAGCATCTCAGCCTGTTTTCCTTTGTGCCACATATATACCCCCCCTCGTGTCTCTTTATTTCCAAGAGGAAACCTTTCAAAACTTTGAACAAGAAAGCCATTTCCAGGCTCAGGGAAATGTACTGCTTATGGGTGATTTAAACGCTAGAACCGGAGAAGAATTAGATTTCTTAGAATCACACGGTACCAGATTCATCACTGGCAATAAGGACTTGTACCCTTCTTACCCCGCCAGAGAAAACTGTGATCAGACAGTGAACGCTCACGGACGGCAGCTGCTGCAGCTCTGCCGAGGACTGGCTCTGTACATCGTCAACGGAAGACTGCGAGGAGACTCGCTCGGCCGATATACCTACAGCTCAGCTCTCGGTAACAGCACTGTAGATTATACCATCACAGATCTCTACCTTTCCTCTTTGAGAGCATTCACAGTCAAACCCCTGAAACCTTTCTCAGACCACAGCCAAATCACACTCTATATAAAGCAATCTGAAACATCACCCACACCAATCAGGACACCATATCAAATGATCAAAATTATGTCACTCAAATGGACAGAAAACAGCGCCACTAATTACATCAGTGCTGTTGAATCTCCAGAATCTCTTACACTTATATCAAACACAGGCATACCCTAAAAATCAATTCGGCATCAATCAGGAAGTATAAGATCTAAACAACATATTATACAAAACAGCACAAAAAAGTAATTTGACCATTGTTAAACCAAAGAAAAAATGTTTAGATACTGACAAATGGTTTGATTTGGACTGTAAGGCTCTGAGAAAAAACCTCAGACATTTATCAAATCAAAAACACCGACAACCAGATAATCCGGACCTCCACCCTTCATTACTGTGAGGCACTAAAACAATATAAAGCCACACTCCGGTGGAAAAAAGCATAGTTTTTGCAAAACCAGTTTGAAGAAATTGAAAAATCTATAAATTCACACAAATTTTGGGATAAATGGAAATTATTATACAAACCAAATCAAGAAATTCTGGCCATCCAAGATGGGGAGACGTGGAAAACTCATTTCCAAGAATTATATAGCCCAACCGAAATTCAAAATTCTAATCAAAATGAAATAATTAATAAACTAGATAATTTAGAAAGATCAATTAAAGCGAATCAAAACCCCTTAGATTTCCCCATAACAATGAAAGAATTGGAAGACAAATTATGGGTCCTTGAGCCCAAGAAAGCCTGTGGTGTCGACAGCATCCTGAACGAGATGCTGAAACACACAGACCAAAGCTTCAAACTGGCCTTGCTAAAACTGTTCAGTGATGTTCTGTGTGTGGGCTTCTTCCCTGAGATCTGGAACAAGGGCCTCATAAGTCCCATTCACAAGAACAGAGATAAACCAGACCCCAACAACTACCGAGGCATCTGTGTGAACAGTAACCTGGGGAAGGTTCTCTGCAGCATCTTAAACACCAGACTGTTACACTACCTTACCAAGCACAATGCCTTGAGTAAATGCCAAACTGGCTTTCTTCCAAAATGTCGCACATCCGATCACATTTTTACATTACAAACACTAATTGACAAATATGTACATTAAAACAAAGGAATTTTTTTTGCTTGTTTCGTTGATTTCAAGAAAGCATTCGATTCAATCTGGCATGAAGGATTATACCTAAAACTTATCGACAGTGGAATAGGGGGAAATTCTATGATTTGATCAAATCAATATACACAGCCTGCCATTGTGTGGTTAAAATTGGAAACCAAAGAACCGAATTCTTCCCCCAGGGGCGTGGAGTGAGACAGAGATGCAGTTTAAGCCCCACCCTCTTCAACATTTACATCAACCAATTGGCCAACATATTTGAACACGCTCCCATTCAAGGTCTCACTCTACACGACATAGAGATAAAGTGTCTTCTCTACGCAGATGACCTGGTCCTCCTGTCGCCCACTGAAGAGGGGCTTCAGGACAGCCTGAATCTGCTGGAGGATTACTGTCAGACCTGGGCCCTGACGGTCAACCTCCAAAAAACTAGAGTAATGATGTTCCAGAAACGCTCCAGATCTCAGGGACCAACACACACATTCACACTATCACACAGAACCATTGAAACCACAAAAACATATACTTACCTCGGCCTGAAAATAACTCCAACCGGTAACTTTACTTTGGCTGTGAATGAACTCAAAGAGAAAGCTCAAAGGGCTTTCTATGCCATAAAAAGATCCATTAAAATTGACATCCCAATCCAAATCTGGCTCAAACTTTTCAAATCTATAATTGAACCAATTGTTTTATATGGCAGTGAAGTGTGGGGTCCTTCTATAAAATTTGACTTCTTAAATTGGGGAAAACACCTGATCAAAACTCTACATTTAGATTTCTGTAAAAGAATACTCAAAGTCCAAAGAAAAACTCCAAACAATGGATGCAGGGCAGAATTAGGCCAATACCCTCTCCTTCTAAACATCCAAAAAAGAGCCCTGAAATTCTGGAAACACCTAAAAACAAGCGACCCCAACACATACCATTACAAAGCCCTAAAACACCAAGAGCTGAGCGTATGTAAGAGTCCCCTGTGCCAGCTGGTGCTGAGACTGACTGAGCTCACACACACAGAGATCAGCCAGCCTCAGGACACACACACACACACATTATAAACACAGAAAAAGACAAGTACATCACCCATTGGACAAACACCATTAAAAACCAGCACAATCTGGAATGTTATTCGGCCCTAAATCGAGAATACACCGTTGCGATCTACCTGAGCGCCGTGAGTGATGTGAGACTCAGGAAAACACTGACGATGTACAGACTCAGTGAACACAGTCTGGCCGTAAAGAGACCTGGCTCTCTCGTGAGGACAGACTCTGCTCGCACTGCATCCTGGGAGTGATGGAGACGGAGCTGCACTTCCTCACAGAATGCACAAAATATAAAGATGTCAGAGACCACTACTACCCCAAAATTAATCAAATATTCCCCCAATTTAACACCTGTAATCCAACCCAAAAACTCAGGTTCATTCTTGGCAGAGAAGGCAAATGTTCTAATATAGCTGCAAGATTTGTAGCATCCCATCATCTCCTGAGGGACAGCCAGAGAGAAACAAACAGCCAATAAACACACACTCACTCACAGCACAAACACACACCCATTAGACCTACACACGTATATAATGTACACAATGTTCAAATTTCTAAGTTCAGTTGTTACATGATTTCTGTAGTACAATCCTTTATTTATTATTATAATTCTTTATTTATTTTATTAATATTATTTTATTAATACTATTATTTTATTTATTTTTTGCTATATCTAGCCATATGTTTATATAATATTGCCTTTTTATTTAGTTTCATTATTACTATTATTTTCTCTAGGCTTTACTAAATGTTCAGATATTCTAAATCATTTTCTATGTTGTTTTAATGCTTTGGCAATGCAAAATGTATGTTTTTGTCATGCCAATAAAGCTTTCTGAATTGAATTGAATTGAGAGAGAGAGAGAAGACACTACAGACTGAGCAGCCATACTCTGACTATAGAGACGGGCAGATATCGCCAGCACTGGCTGCCCAAAGAGAGCCGCATCTGCCCACACTGTACCCATGGGGAAGTGGAGACAGAGCAACACTTCCTCACCAGCTGCACTAACTATCAACACATTAGAAAGACATTTTATCCCAAATTTGAAACACTTTGCCCTGACTTCAATATGTTAAACAAGAAAACACTACTTCAATATTTATTAGGTGAAAAACAAGATTGTATCTTACTAGCAGCAAGATACATTGACGTCTGTCACAAAAAGAGGAAGGAGTCAACAAATCAGTGATGTGCCCACAAACACACACACACACACACACACACACTAAATTTTAAATTGTTCATAGAATTCTAGAATTCATAGAATTGATTTGTTCTATTTTGTTTTATTATATATACATGCATGTATTTATATATTTTTAATTAATTAATTATTATTATTATTATTATTTTTTTTTTTTTCATTAAATACATATTTGTTCTATATTTCATGTAAACACTATGCTTTGGCAATACATTGTAACAATTGCCATGCCAATAAAGCAGATATTGAATTGAAATTGAATTGAGAAGACACGACATGGGTTCGGGTCGGACTCGGGTGGAGAATTCTGATAAGCTGTTGGACAAGGGCTCGTGCAGGGCTCTATATTTGTTCACTTGTTTCAATTAAAATTTTCCCCTCGGCTCGGCGGGCCCCAATCTGCCCGGGCCCATATGCACCTGCATACCCTGCATACCCAGACGCTACGCCACTGGTTAGGTGTCAGAAAGAGCTTTATTGCCAGTATGTTTGCAAACACAAGGAATTTGGGTAACATTTTACAATAAGGTTCATTAGTTAACATTAGTTACCTACTCTAGTTAACATGAACTAATAATGAACAATCTTTCTACAGCATTTATTAATCTTAGTTAATGTTAATTTCAACATTTACTGATGCATTATTAAAATCAACAGTTGTGCTTGTTAACATTAGTTAATGCACTGTGAATAAACATTAACTAACAGTGAACAACTGTGTTTTCATTAACTAACATTAACAAAGATTAATAAATAGTATAATACTTGTATTATTCATTGTTTGTTCAAGAGAGTTAATACACTGTAAAAAATGCAACTGCACAGCGTCCAGTTTACGAAACTTTTTGAGTCTCAAATATTAAAAAATGGTGGCAATCAACAAATGTTAAAAAATCACAGTACAACAAATAACTAACAATAATGACAAAACAACAACAACAAAAGTTTTAATTAAGTCAGCAAACAGCAAAAAAACTCCTATAATCCTATTTGTCAGTGTTGGGACAACATTTGGTGTAATTTTGTTGGTCTGACAAGGGTTTTTATATGGTTTCAAGAAAATAGCGTTCTTGAGGTTTGTGCGTCTAGTTTCGAGGCCTAGAGTATGTTCAACCACTTCCCATTTCATGGATATCTTAGTCTTGTAAGTTGTTATGCAAGCAACGACAATGTTATCTGCACATTGGACTAAGATATCCATTAAGGTTTGTCACTCGTAAATAAACATAACATTTATAATATGGAGACTTTTTAAACATGCCTTTTTCTCTTCCAGGAAACAGAAAAAAAATAAATTATCTCAACGATATTAATTGTTGTTTTAGTTGCTGTGACAAGAATTTTTCTATTAGCAAAATAAGACAATCAGCATTGCCTGAACAAACAAATTTACATCGGTTGAACAAAGTATCTTTACTGAGAAGAACTAAAATACTATTGTTGAGAGAACTCAAAAGTCTTACTGCATCAAGTTGCCTTATTTTTTTTGTTTTCTCAACTATTTATTTTTTACAGTGTACATTAACTATCATTAACTAATGAAACCTTATTGTAAAGTGTTACCGGAATTTGTTTTAGTGTCACAAGCGAATGCGAATGATCTTCAAATACTGCTTTTATTGCTCATCAAACACAACTTTACAGTAAAATTAAAGCATACTTCAGCTAAAATACCTTGGACGACCCATGCAACAAATTACATAATTGTTGTTCCTCAAAGCCTCGAAAAGCTCCTTATGGAGTTTCAAAATCTGATAAAGTTTGTTCCGGTTCATGATCTAGTCGGTCAGACTGAGTCACCTCGGAGTCGTCGTCTTCGGAAGTCACGTGTGCAGTTCACTGGAAATGCCACCCACGTGACACCATGACGCCATTTTTAGCTGCTCCCGCCTTTGCTTTGTTCAAATTTCTACATTAAATGCTGTATTAAACTAATTAATGCATAATGAATTCTAATCCCTGCTGTGTTAAACTAATGTATCGGTCATTACATCTGCAAGGTTTAATTGGAAACCCACCCTGTGCTTGTTTCTGTGTGTTTTAGACTGATCCCGGAAGACACAGGCGTGTGTAAGAGGCTGAGATGAGCTGACACACTGTGTTAGGACGTCCAAGCTTCTTCCTACAGGTACGAATTACATGTTACTCTTAAATATGTAGCTACGCCTGATTAACAGCTTTAGAAAACAATTATAAGAGGAGGAAAGGATGCTGAAATGTTTGAGTTACTCTTTTGACTAGATGCACCGCGCTGGTGCACGATTTTTGATTCTTATGATAAAATCAGTTTGTGAATGTAAATCTGGATCCGGATTGTACTCCGTTTTCTTTCATTAGAGAGTGAGGCGGATTTACAAGAATGAAAGCATCAGGGATTTTTTTAGGTCATCTGTGGTCATGACTAAAGTGCGTGGGTGAAGCAGGAAAACCACATGGACGTTTCCTGAAAAAAAGATCTCAATGTGAAGTGTTTTATACAAAGAGTGGTTGAAAGTTTTATTGTTGTGTGTTGTGCTTGTTTTGTTTTATTTTGGACTTGTGATCTATGCGGTGTAAAGATGGCGGAAGGACACATCTTCAAACACAATGATTTTACTTTTACCACATCTTTCTGCTGGAGTCAAGTAACTCTCTAAGAATTGTTTTCTCAGTCTCACAGTTCGATCACATCAGACATGACGAGAGAAAAGAGACAGAGCGCTTATGAGCAGAGGATAACTGCTTGTGTACTGTATGAATTGTCTATGAAACTATCACCACGTGTTTGTATCTGTGTGCTTTATTTCCGCATGTACGGATAGCAGTTCAGCCTCTAAATGGGGGATTCATTGTTAAAAAATGAAACATGACACAAAAAAGTTTGCATGAGGTTCTTTTTGTCTTTGCATGATCATTCACCTAATTTTATTTTTATTTTATTTTTTACATTTTCTCACCCTCATCACTTTCTTTTCTTTTGTGGAACATTTTTTATGTTTTATTCTGTGGAAAATTTTTACATATTTGCTGGTCTTTTGAATCGGTGGATGGTGACAGATTGTAAAAACACCAAGTGCCATAATGCAGATCAATAACCATGTTTTTTTGGAGATTTTTGCATCATGCATCAACACATTTTTCAATCATTTTTAAATGTGCATTTAAAAAAAATCAGTTGTGCAATAACTGACCGGTTATTTGACTCAGAAATCCCTCTCTCTGTCAGTGTTGGATGATGGACAGGATCATGAATGTGACGTGTTCAGAGATTCAGATCACAGACGGGTTTGAGTTCAGAGTCTCTGCTGATAGATTCACTCACTTCCAGCAGTCTGACTGTGAACAGCTCTGGTACTCACAGGTGAGAGTGTGTTTCTGTCCTCAAACCACACCATTATTCACAATTAACGATTGTCCTAATAATTCTTTATTTGTTCAGGATGATCGTCTGATAGCAGATCCATCAGATCCTCAGAAACTGATTGCTCCAGTTATTTCTGTCTCATCTGATCGTCTCGTCACGTCTCACTGTGTGGATGAACTTCATCACGAGATCCGCTGCGATACTTCAGGAGTAAATGATTTCTCTCTCTATATCACATTTATCTGTTTTCATATTTAATCATTCATGAACACTATAAATGCTGCTCTAATGAATCTTTCCTTCATCACAGTTCAGACTGAACACCGTCTTCAGAGGTGAGAGAGACACTTTAGTAAAAACTCTGTTGAACTGAATCTTCTGTGAATCTTTAAGTGAATCATGATGATTGTGAATGTGTTTTTCAGCAAGGAATCAAACTGCAGTGACTCCAAACTCAGGTGAGTTTCAGCTGATAAACGTCTGATTATTCACTAATAAAACACTGCAGATCTGATTCACACTCAGTCCACTTTGTCTTTTCTCTCATATTGACTCATATTTATGATCTTCATGTGTTTTTAAAGATGTTCTGAATGAAGTGACTCCAGATCTCCAGCTCCCAGGTAAACTCCTGTGCTTCTGTTTCAATATTTATCATTTTAATCGATCAGCTGTTTTCATCAGTTTATGTATTCAGTCATTCAGCTGAATTTATGGTCTCTCACATGTACAGATCAGTGGTGGTGGATTTCTGCTGTTATTGTCATTGTTCTTCTGGTTTTGATCTGTTTCTTGCTGCGTAAAATGATCTTCAGGTGAGTCGAGGCTGATCTCTCCTAACATGATTCTTCAGTTATTATATCTTATAGTTCACAAGAGCTCAAGCCATCACGAATCACATTTTCATTCATTTTATCATCTTCAACACAATTTATTAATTTGATTTCAACTTTAAAATCTCTCTGAATAAACAGGCAATATGCAATAACAAGTGTCCATCTTTTTTCAGGTGTTTTCAGAGGACAGCCCAGTTCATCCGTCAGCGCGAAGCTCCAGACAACACGTGAGTGAATCAAATTGATAATTGAACTGATTTATTGAATCACATGATCATTTAGGAGCTGAATCAGACAGATGATGTTGTAAGCTGTTGAATCTGTGTTTGCTGTTGTGTAACTGTGTGTGTTTCACGCAGGGATCTGGTGACGGTCAGATCTCATCATCCAGGAATAGGTTCAGTGAATCAGTTTGGCGAATCGGTTCTATGAATCAATTCAGTGAATCAGTTCAGTGAATCAGTTCTGTGTCCAGAGGATGATCACCATCTGATGGTTTGAATCAACATCACGGGTCATTTTAATATCTGGTCAAGTGGAAGAAGTGATGCTTTGTTTTTTTCTTCACATTGAAGCAGAAAGTCTATTTCCAGACCCTTCACCATCTCTGTTCCTCTCTGTTGACCTCCAGACGATCTGCTGAGACTCTCATGACCTTCAGGAGGCAGTTCAAGACTCTTTTTCTGCATGCGCTTCACTGACCCACAGTGAAATCCACAAATATTTTCAATTTGGCATGCATGTATATCGCACAAACACAGCTTTAGAAACCTTAATCACAATCAGCATTATCATCTTGATCTCTATCTCTAGCTTTCAAATTCTGTCAGTTTTATGAAATTCAAACAGTAAAGGTGTTTTTGCTACTCTTTAATGTGTAGTGAAGCGATGTTCTCTTCCTCTTTACTGCTAGTTACAGCAGCAAATAAACATGAATGAACATCAGAAGAATCAGTACAACTCACTGAAATCACTCATGAATCACAGAATTCATCAATCAGTGATTCAACTGCAGAAAGAGTTGAATAAAACAGCAGCTTGAGATCAATAATACCAACTGTTCATTTTCTAAATGATGCACTTTAATGGAAATGTGTCATATTTCATTAATTTGGAAGAATATTTATCATAATTTTACTAAATGCTAGTTTTACTTTATTAATTACTGAACATAATTTGTTCAGTAAACCACCAGAAAAAGAAGCTATTTAATGCTTTGTTTTATTTCTTTTTCCCCACTGCAAACCGTGACTTAAAAAAAAAAGAGTCATTTTTGTGTACCTTTACACTGTAATTCACCTCCGTTTTATGTATATGAATATTACTGGCTCTGTGAACTGCTGTAGATTTGCTTCTTGAACTGATTAAATTTCTCCTGAATAAATGTAAATGTTTTTATGTTGTTTATTCACTAGTTTCCTATTACTTGGATTACTCCGAAAAACACTCAAAAGAAGACCAATGGGGTTCAGTGCTGTTTCTGTGTTTGACAAATGAAATCACTCAGGTTTGAAGGACATTAGAGCGAGTGAATAATGACAGATCAATGACTTTAATTCAGTGAGATTACAGCACTTCCATCTGAATTATTCTGTGAATTTTAGTTCTTCAAGCTCAAATGGGCAAACCTGCTCAGTTTTGCAGAGCAGCAGCCCAGCGGTCACTTATTCTCATGTTATGACTAAAAACCTGCACATAGCACACGTGTGCATGTTTAAATAACCTATATCTTTTTTCTTTTCTTTTTTGTCATGCAAAGGTGATGCATCATTTAATCCCACCGGTCACAATAATGACCGTAAAGAAGGTTTTCATTTATAAAGCTCTAAAAAACACCTGACTGATGTTTTAGAGCATTTTTCTGCAAATATGGAAAAAAATTAAGCGTCTCAGTTAAATACGTGCAGTGTCACATGATTAGTGCAGATTGTCACATGTAAAGTTTGCACCTTGAGAAGATGATGACTGCAAAAGGCTAGTTAAGTATGTTAATATAAAGATATGACAAAGATTTTTGGTACACATTATCTTTAAGGTGTCTAGTATTAATATATGAATTCACATATATTCAGTTTTGTGGAGTGTGGTCACAGAATGAGTAAACATGTTGAGACCGGTGGGATAACAGTGAATTTTTTGATTCAATATAAATCTAATTGCAGTTGTTAGTGAAAGCTGTACTAAAATGTTGCAATGACAAAATATTGCACTACATTAAAAGTTCAAATGTTACTAATAAGATACAATATTGATGTTGTAATTGTAATACTGATCGCACTAATAAAGAAAATTTATATACGTTACAAAAAGCAACAACTTTGAAATACACTGATGGTTGTATTTTTTTGTATTTTATCTCAGTATTTCTGAGTGCTGTATTTATGAATAATAGTAACCCTAGAATGTGATAAAACAGAGCTTTACCATATAACCATAAAACACAATATCTCACACACTTTTCAAAAAAAAAAAAAATACAACAACAATAATAATTATTATTATTGATTATTTCAAATGGTTACTAATGACACATAGGCTAATCTGGATATTTTCATGTCTGGAAAAGAAATTGGGATTAAACGTATTAAGGAGTTATTTGTCACTGTCACAGTCATTTGAGTGAAGAAACAGCCGGATTGTAAAACAAATTAAATGTTAATGTAAATAGTATGTAAAAGTGTAAATAGTTTAATCAGTGAGTTGTTGTGTTGTTGTGTTCATAGACATAATAAATACCTGGACGCCTCATTGGTGCGGGCAAGAGTTCCCTGTGAACAAATGCAACGAACAGGAAGAGCTGCGGTTTTTCTGGATAAAAATGACAACGTTTGTTTTTATCAGCTGATATTAGTGGTTTATGATCTACGTGGTGTACAAAAAAAATCTCCAGTTGCTTATTTATTGTATTTTATGTATTTATTATGTCTATGGTTATGTTGATGTTCACCGGAAGCAGGCGCCAGATCTGCGCTCAAACTCTCTCTGATGATGTTTGATCTTCCGCTTCCGGGCGGCGCGAGTCAGAGCTGATAACGAAACAATAACAAAACCAGCGAAACTCGACAAAAACACTGTTAGAGTCGATCTGACTCCAGCATCATGTCTGGAAACCCTTTTCCTGGAGTGTACATATCAGTATATCACTCATTAGTTACGCTGTTCGTGTTTCTGTGTGTCAACTTGGTGTTTGTTTACGTCTAAACAGCTAAACTTTATTAGCAGTCTGTTTATGAACTTGTGTCCTTGATAACATGAGCTCATGATTATGAAAAAAATACATTATAGAAAACATTCTGTCACACAAAAACATTCTGCAGCTGAACAGTAGTTTACAGTTATAACCGATAAAGCGTTACATAAAATAACCAAACATCAGCTATATACTACAAACTGATCTGTTGATCAGCTTTATTGTCATTCTGCTACATGTGTGGACATACAGTGGAACGAACTGTCGTGTCTTCCAGGACCACGGTGCTACAAACCAGTTAATAGACATAAATATAAACATACAACAATACAAGTATAAGAAAAACAATAGAGCTATACAACAGTTAACTATCTGACTATACATATACTATAACTACTATACATAGTTGACTACACATACACAAACTGAGACTTTACAAAAACTTTACATAAACACTGTACATGAAATTCTGTCACCAAAACAAATTCCTCGTATGTGCAAACATACCTGGCAATAAAGCTAATTCTGATTATTCTGATTCTAAAGTAAGTTCTTAATAAAATAAAATAAAAATGTATTATAAGTAACTTTATATATATATATATATATATATATATATATATATATATATAAAAGAAATTAATTTTTGCATATTATCAAGCTGATTGTTTATTATCAGTACTATCAAGTATTTAAAACAAAAATTAAGTAATTTATTTATTTTTAGCAAGGCATTTTAAAAGAGCTGTAATGTATGCTCTGACTGTCTTTTATATTCTTCATTGTTTTCTGTCTTATAAAGCAGAAAAAACACATTTAAATTATTGTATATATATATACACAGGTGCATCTCAATAAATTAGAATGTCGTGGAAAAGTTCATTTATTTCAGTAATTCAACTAAAATTGTGAAACTCGTGTATTAAATAAATGCAATGCACACAGACTGAAGTAGTTTAAGTCTTTGGTTCTTTTAATTGTGATGATTTTGGCTCACATTTAACAAAAACCCACCAATTCACTATCTCAACAAATTAGAATATGGTGACATGCCAATCAGCTAATCAACTCAAAACACCTGCAAAGGTTTGCTGAGGCTTCAAAATGGTCTCTCACCTGGTTTGGTTCACTAGGCTACACAATCATGGGGAAGACTGCTGATCTGACAGTTGTCCAGAAGACAATCATTGACACCCTTCACAAGGAGGGTAAGCCACAAACATTCATTGCCAAAGAAGCTGGCTGTTCACAGAGTGCTGTATCCAAGCATGTTAACAGAAAGTTGAGTGGAAGGAAAAAGTGTGGAAGAAAAAGATGCACAACCAACCGAGAGAACCGCAGCCTTATGAGGATTGTCAAGCAAAATCGATTCAAGAATTTGGGTGAACTTCACAAGGAATGGACTGAGGCTGGGGTCAAGGCATCAAGAGCCACCACACACAGACGTGTCAAGGAATTTGGCTACAGTTGTCGTATTCCTCTTGTTAAGCCACTCCTGAACCACAGACAACGTCAGAGGCGTCTTACCTGGGCTAAGGAGAAGAAGAACTGGACTGTTGCCCAGTGGTCCAAAGAGAGCAAGTTTTGTATTTCATTTGGAAACCAAGGTCCTAGAGTCCCAAGTTGCTTGAAGTCCAGTGTTAAGTTTCCACAGTCTGTGATGATTTGGGGTGCAATGTCATCTACTGGTGTTGGTCCATTGTGTTTTTTGAAAACCAAAGTCACTGCACCCGTTTACCAAGAAATTTTGGAGCACTTCATGCTTCCTTCTGCTGACCAGCTTTTTAAAGATGCTGATTTCATTTTCCAGCAGGATTTGGCACCTGTCCACACTGCCAAAAGCATCAAAAGTTGGTTAAATAACCATGGTGTTGGTGTGCTTGACTGGCCAGCAAACTCACAGACCTGAACCCCATAGAGAATCTATGAGGTATTGTCAAGAGGAAAATGAGAAACAAGAGACCAAAAAATGCAGATGAGCTGAAGGCCACTGTCAAAGAAACCTGGGCTTCCATACCACCTCAGCAGTGCCACAAACTGATCACCTCCATGCCACGCCGAATTGAGGCAGTAATTAAAGCAAAAGGAGCCCCTACCAAGTATTGAGTACATATACAGTAAATGAACATACTTTCCAGAAGGCCAACAATTCACTAAAAATGTTTTTTTTTTAATTGGTCTTATGAAGTATTCTAATTTGTTGAGATAGTGAATTGGTGGGTTTTTGTTAAATGTGAGCCAAAATCTTCACAATTAATAGAACCAAAGACTTAAACTACTTCAGTCTGTGTGCACTGAATTTATTTAATACACGAGTTTCACAATTTGAGTTGAATTACTGAAATAAATGAACTTTTCCAAGACATTCTAATTTACTGCGATGCACCTGTACCTTTTCAGGTATATGGTTTAACCAGAAATTAATTTTTAGATTTTTTTTTTTTTCATAACTCAAATGTGCAAACTGAATAAAAATAAATAACTACCTCACTGGAGGTCAACATGTTAAACATGCACGTAAATTTGTTAAAATATGCTTTGAAATGAGCAGCAGAAAATATATAACACTAAAATAATTGAATCGGCTAAATTAATTGAGCAGCTCATTACCTTTTTTTTAAAGGGATAGTTCACCCCAAAAAAAAAATTTGATGCTTATCTGCTTACCCCAAGGACATTCAAGATGTAGGTGACATTGTTTCTTCAGTAGAACACAAAGATTTTTAACTCAAACCGTTGCAGTCTGTCAATCATATAATGGCAGTCAATGGTACTCACGGGTTTGAGAGAAAAAAAAAACATACACAGACAAAACCAAATTAAACCCTGCGGCTCGTGACGATATCCATGCGGCGGATCAGAGGTAAAAAAAGATATAAATACTGTTCAGTTTCTTGTACAGACTGATCGTTTCATGTCTTTAGACCTCAATGTATCGTCACGAGCCGCAGGTTTTAATTTGGTTTGTCTGTGTATGTTTTGTTTTTTCTCAAAGCCATGAGTCCCATTGACTGCAATTATACGACTGACAGACCTCAATGGTTTGAGTTAAAAATCTTTGTTTGTGTTTTACTGAAGTCACCTACATCTTGAATGCCCTGGGGGTAAGCAGATAAACATTAAATTTTCATTTTTGGGTGAACTATCCCTTTAATGTGACAAATATGTCACATCAAAATTCCACCTACTTTTATAAGGTTAATAGCCCGATGTGACACATATGTCACCACAAAATCTTTGTAACTTGCTTTATATCAATTTGTTCAAGAAATGTATTAAAATCAGGCTAAGAGTAATCTAGGATATGTTATTAAAATATTAGAATTGTTGCATAGGTTGAAACATACCAGACACGACACCATTTTGGAAATGTTGCCATGGTAACAAAAAATGCACACATTGTCACATGACTGAACCTGGGTGTTCATTATATGTCACTTAGGGACTTCCTGAATTGAAAGTGAGGGATAATGCTTTAAAAAGACCTTTCCAGATAATCACCAGTTTTGTGAAACCCGCGTCACCGTGGGTTCTTATGGGTTGATGGGTGAATGGGAGAATGGAGGCTCTCCAGTACTTCCTCAGAAATGTTCTTGGAGTCTGGAAGGGTTTAAAGTGCTGAGAGTTTTCCTTGGGTCTGACAAATATATTCAGAAGAACTGGGATGGTATTTTTGAAAAAGTTAATGGACGTTTACAAAGATGGAAATGGATTCTGTCTCAATTGTCATATAGGGGAAGAGTGCTCATTATTAACAACTTGGTAGCTTCCATGATGTGGCATCGCTTAAATGTGCTTGACCCACCAAAAGATTTGTTGCAATGTCTGCAGAAGACTTTTGATGATTTTTTCTGGGATGTCTACCATTGGCTTCCCCCTGCAGTCCTTTACTTGCCAGTGAATGAAGCATTCCATTTTATTACACATAACTTAATTTAATTTTGTTTTCTTTGTATGTATGGGTTACTTGGGTTGTTACCGACTTCTGGTGAAAATTTCAAGTCAACAGCACTTTTATAAATATATTTACTGAGAAAAATGGTAACGTGTTCAATACTTATTTTTTATATATATAAAAACAGCTCTAGGGCCCCAGAGCAGTCTAACATGCTTCATGTTGAGGTGAGGAGAGGTGAAGGTGTTTCTTACTGTGGTTTAGCAATGGTTATAAAGATGCTGTTATACATGTACCTCGCTTTGATAGAAATAGGAGTCAACTGTCATGTATCCTGTGCTTCAGTAACCATTGAAACCAAGGCTTGCTGCAGAGCTGGAAAGACTTCGGTGTATGTGCAGATGAGGAAGTTCTGCTATAAGTTTTTTAATTTATAGTCCTGCTGACTATAAATTAAAAAATCTTGTGACACAAACAAGGCTGAACTTCGTGGTGAAGACCTCTCGCTGTTATGTTGATTAATTACTCTGAAGTTGTTTATTAAAGTGAAGCCATTTCATATAGTGATGCATTTAATCCTCTCTAAACAAAGTCTCTTGAGTAAATGACTTTCTTCATAAGCTATTATCTGATCTTCAACAGTTCCTCACTCGAGCTTCAAGTGCTGGACCTGACTGAGTTTAACACGGACACCGTCCAGGATTTCTGAGCAGCCCACAGTACTCTCAGTCTGAAGGTGAGGACAGATCTTTTGATTGGAATTGGGTTTTGGATTGTGGAGATGTGTGTTGAAGTGCTTAGTTATTCAGGCAGAATATAAATACAACAATAGCAATCTAAATTTGAGTGGAAATATGCATGGAAAAATATCACATAAATAAGGTATGAGACGTACGTTTTAAAATTCTTCATCTGGTGTACCCTCTTAAAATACTCTTTCTTAGGTTTTGCACTGATGTGATTTCTGTGGGAAAATTTCCACTTATTTTTATTTTGAACTGCATTTCTATCAGAATGTTTTGGATCAACTTAGAAGGCCTCCTCTGTAAATGCATGAAAGTTTATTCTTCTGAAAAATATATATTTTTAATTTAATACACAAAGATTGTTAATTTTTATGGAGAAAGTACCATATATAAAAACAGAACTGGGCTAAAGGAAAACCCAACTTTGTATTATTTCAGATAGATATGAAACTATCGATATTGAGTTGCTAACTTGGGTTGAAAATGGGAAAGCAAAAGGCATTAGGTCTCTATGTAAAGCTTTTACGTTAATTGCTAAAGATATTAAAGCATAATTTCTGACAATTGATACCCACTGATCACTGTAAAGCTGCTTTGAAATTATAAGCAATGTAAAAACATTAATAAATACATGACTTCTGTCTCATTATCTCTTCACACTTTCACTGTTTATGCAAAGAATTTATTCGTACAGGGTGAAACTATACACATTTTTTACTTCATCTAGACAAGAGCGTGTTTCACTAGTTTCTGTATTCGGTGTTAATACAGTGTAGCTGAAACAATAAACTATAAATAAAAAGTTAACAAATGTAAAGTTTTGAAAACAGCACCCCAGTTTAATGTCTTTAAAAAGGAGCTAGCCATGTATACAGAGGTCTTAAAAATTATGAGACGCGATAAGGCGAAGAAATTATTTGATTTGTTTATTCGGTGTGATTTTGTTTAAACCCCCTACATTGTTTATAGTTGAATTAATGTATTTTATTTAGTTTTATTTTGATTTATTTCTTGTAGGCATTTTGTTTATCTGTTATAGTATGATTTATATGAATGTCTCAGTCTGTGAGGACTTAAAGTTGTTAGCCTATATTTTGTTAATGTTGAAATGCAAAATTAAAAAAAATAAATAAATAAAAAAATTATGATGGGTAAATACCATATCCACAAATCTAAATACCTTAAATTTAAACCCAGCTTTCCAAATATTAGCTTCTGATCTATATTTATTATTGTCATCACTTCAAAAAGTCTCCTCCAAAAAAAAAAAAAAAAAAAAAGCTCTGAAGACATCTTGTATTATTGAACAGTTTTAAAGTAAATTGTAAATTTAAGTATGTAAACTATTTTGCGAAGCAATTGGTTCAATTGATTCGAAGTTTTGAAAAAGCTTAGTTTCTCCCATCACAGGGAAGAAGTGTCACATGATCCAATCCTTTCTTCATGTATAAATAAGGTAGGGTCGTATGAATGTATGAGGGAGGAAATTATAATGAATGATGTCAAGTTAAATTAGGTTCATGTGTAGGCTATAACGCCTTTCACAAAGTAGATTCAAATGAATAGCTTTCATGAAAACACCTTAATTTGTTTCGTTTTAACTTGTTTCCTGTAATACCTATGATCTGTCACAAAATTCGTTTATGAAGCAATATTATTGTTACTGATAATATAACATTGAATTGTAATGGATTTGTAAACGTTTTACTGTTAATTAAAATAAATTATTATTATAACTCACAGTTTTTACTGTAATTCATAGTTTTTTATTTTTTTCTAATTTCCTCCCTCATACCATAGACATATAAAACACCTAGACGCCTCACTGGCCGCTTTGAGCCGTTGCTGCGATACGTCAACGCGTCCGCCATGTTTGCGCGGGCAAGACTGCTTTAAAAACAAATGGAGGTAAATGGAGGAGCTGCGGTTTTTTCGGGATAAAAACATGATAACGTTTACATTTATCCGCCGATTTCAGTGGTTTGTGATCTACACGGACTTAAAAATAACTCTGCCTCCAGTTATTTAGTTAGGCTTGGAAAATTATTAATTTTCTTAAGAAATTGTGAAAGCTCACACTCACACTGGTGTTGATTTGGTTGATTTTTTTCTGTTAACAATTCTAATATTAATGTAGTATAACTGTGACATATACATGTAATGTAATTTTAATGTACATTAAATGAAATTAAGTTGTTTCATTGCTTTCTCTGTCTTCAACCCCAACATTTTAGCTTTTCTCGTGCTTCAGGTCAGAACACAGCTCATTCGCTTTGAAATACAGGAAAAAAATCGAGACAATACATCTTTAAGCACTAATCATTTACCATCATTGAGAAAATTGAATAAAACCAGCGAATACAAATCAAAAAGTGACACACTGGTAGTCTGCTTTTTATTTTCATAGCACTCTATACAGATAAACACCACAAACAATAACACATGTAACTGATAATCCTTTATGGATCCAGTAAAACTTATAGTTACAGTGGAAAATTATTATGCACTGATACAGTGCACAGTAAAAATATAGTAAAACTGATATGTAATATTAAAAAGTATATGTAATACAAGTTGTAGTAAAGTGAATAATATAAAAAGCGAGTACAACAGTACAATAATGTAAGTGATATAATAGATTTATAGTAGCACAAATTATATGTGTAATACCATAATAAATAACAGATCAATAATAGCAAGTAAAATATGTAATATCAAGGGTGGAATAATACAGAATAAACAATAATGAAGAATAAATTAATAGTAAATTAAATAATCATGAAAAGGACAATTTTATAATAGTATTTGTGTAATAATTATTAAAGAAAGTAAGACACAACTAATGAGAAGCAAAAATTGTGGTCGTGAATTTATATATAAATAAATATAAATATAAAATCCTCTGAATCAATCTCAGCTCAAGGTACACATTTTATTTCAGTTTTCAGTTCTAGCTTTCCCTGGGAATAGAGTGGTTTAGTTGTGATGTCAAAACCTGACTAATAAAGACTAATTCTCCACTCCATATTTTATAATGGGGTTTTTCAATTAATGAGTAATGTAAACAACTTGATGATGCTTGACATTTTTCTCTACAATGCAAATTATACACACCCATGCAGAAAACACAAATTTTGAAACAGTTGTTTATTTTTCAATATATGTTACTACATAGGAATGTTTGGGGTGTGAGTGTGTGCAGTTTACATTGTACAATAAAATGTCAAAGTATAGTTATGTTTAACACAGACCAGAATGTGACATGCTCCCCCACAAAAAAAAAAAATATATATATATATATATTTTTATAATAATCATTATTACAACATCAAGAGCAGTAATAAACAATGATTTTGTCATGATATTGCAGCTTCACTCACTAAGGAGTTCCTGTGTTTCTCATTTCTAGGCTGTTTATGCAGTTTTTCTGTAAATACACATACACTACATGATCAGCATTAATCAGCCTATGTAAATCATTTTAAATGCAGTCTTGTGATTGACTGAAGAAACTGGTTATTTGTAAATATTTGACAAAAAAGACAGAAACATTTAATAAGGTAATTATATTAAATGATATTGTTATATAAATGACCCTTACAAAAGTTAAAAATTGCTCCTGGAGGTCTGTTCCTGGCAGAGAGAGAGAGAAAGAGAGCGAGAGAGTGGTCTGAATATGATCAGGGTCATTCAGGGCTATTCTGGGTTTAAACTAGTACAAATACAGCATTAGTCTGTGGAGGTTTAGTCTCTTGGAAATGCAGAGAACAGGCTTTCTTCAGATTTCTTTGAGGCTTGTGTTGTCCTGTGTGCAATTGGCTAAAAAGGAAAAAAATGAATAAATAAAAATAAAAAAAAACCTTTAAGCTATGAAATCCTTATAATCAAGTGATGATAAACTTACTCTTTGTAAATAAGTAACGTTAGTGAAATTAAAGAGAGATGCTTTAGCTCCATCTCTAATCCTGACAGTCTGACATTGTCTTGTCAAAGTGCTCACTGTACATATTGTGCTCATAACACAATTTACTTTATGATATAAACTACAATATAAGTTAAAACTTCATAAGAATTCATTTAAAATTTGATTTCTTATAAAGTCTCAGCTTTCACAGCTTACTAGCGATATTGCTAACGTTAGCTATCAATAGTCTGATACTTGTGGCTAATTAAGCTGTCAACATAATGCTAAAAATGACCAAAAAACATCCAGAAACAACTGTTCATTCTTACCTGTGAAAGATAATACCCCGAGAGCTGTTTTTATTACTGTGGGACGGTCTGTAGATCCCCAAGCTGCCGATGAGTCCAGTATGTTTTCTCATGTCCCGCTATGAGAGTTATGAAGAGTTGCCCGCTCCAATATGGCGGCGACGTTGATGTGCGGTCGAGCGGCCAATGAGGCGTCTAGCTATTTATTATGTCTATGCCTCATACATTCATACGACCCTGCCTTATTTATACATGAAGAAAGGATTGGATCATGTGACACTTCTTCCTTGTGATGGGAGAAACTAACCTTTCCGAACCTTCGAATCAACTGAACTAATTGCTTCGCAAAATGATTCACAGTTTCGAAGCGCTCGAATCACCACACGCTACTGACGCCTGCTGGTCAAAAGTGTGTAAATGCAACAAAAACTCTGACCAAAACATGCATAAAACAGCTTTTACAAACCCACTGCAAATGATTTCTTGAAAGTATAGTATATTAAAAGCAATCAGAATAATGAAATACCATTAAATATGAAGTGTTTTAAACGAATTATTATTAATTTGCAGGTTGGTTTTATGGAGAGCTTGTCTAAACAGGCCAATAAGAGACTATTAAACGTTTCGAAACAGTTATGACCAATGAAGCCTCGTTTACTTAAGTCACGTGACTTTGGCAGTTTGATACGTGCTCCGAACCACTGATTCGAAACAAATGATACGCAAAAGACTCGGAGCTTCACGAAGCCGTGATTCGAAACAAATGATTCGCAAAAGATTCGGAGCTTCACGAAGCCGTGATTCGAAACAAATGATTCGCAAAAGATTCGGAGATTCACGAAGCCGTGTTTTGAAACAAATGATTCGCAAAAGATTCAGAGCTTCACGAAGGAGTGATTCGAAACAAATGATTCGCAAAAGATTCGGAGCTTCACGAAGCCGTGATTTGAAACAAATGATTCGCAAAAGATTCAGAGCTTCACGAAGGAGTGATTTGAAACAAATGATTCGCAAAAGATTCGGAGCTTCACGAAGGAGTGATTTGAAAGTGCTCAGAGCTGCGCAGTTTTGCACCATGGCGTCCTCAAGCGCTACAGAAGAGGCAAAGGGTAACTTTTTGTCCTTATTTTAAGATTATTTTTGGTTATAATAATTGTACTGACCATAATTTGTGTAATCTATTTAAGGCACACAAGTGTTTTACCACATTATCTCGTACTGTTTTACTTTCGATTTGTAGCGTAGGGGTTATGTAAAGTGTTTACTTAAAGCCGTGGGGGCTACTTTATATAGCTGGTCATTTTATTTAAGTTATCACTGAGGGTCAAAGCACTTTAACGCACTTAAAACAAAAGAACACAACATGGAACCAAGATAGCAAAATTACTCCGGAGCGGATCCGCCACAAGCTCCGCGAAACGGGTCCGTATCGGAGTCCACTCACACAGCGACACGGGTCCGGAACAGATAAGGATTACGGACCCGGTCCAGACCCCAACTTTATCTACTAATGAAGCGGTTCATCCGATCCGGACCCATTCATTAAGTGGCTCTATACCTTATTCAAAATGGGTAACCTGGCCAAAACTAACTAGAAATATATAAAGTAGAGCTGACAAACATTATATAGACTAGATTGTTCTCTAAAAGCTTAGCTATTCCATATGTCTCCCTTTATTAATATTAATAAGCCATAAAATCATTCAAAACTTGAAAAAATCTAAACTTTCCTTGGCCAATAACATTGAAACACTTTATAAAATGTAGGTGATTACAGACTGTAAATACACTGAATAGGTTTTACAGAAAAATGAAATGCAACCATAAATCACGCAAAAACCTTTTTATTTAATGAAAAACTTTAGCTCTAAAAAAAAGACAATAGTATTGATTCAGTTCAATAACTTTGTAAAAATTAATCTTTAAGAATTAATTAGTTTAATTCAGCTATAAGGAATTCTATCATCATTCACTTTGTGTCAGTTTGATGTTGATTTAATCAAATTCAATATCAGTGGAAATGTTGCAAAATTAATGCATTACGAAACAAAGTCGATTCGGCAATAAAGCAGCTCTGGAGAAAACAGTGATATCATAATCTCAGTTCAGTTCAAGTTTTGTCATTATGCAATACAATGAAATCAGTATTATTCCTGCAGCTCCTGGCCTGACACGTTCACTGCTGGCCGTAGCCTCTTAAGACCAGAGAAAAAAGTTTTAGGGGAAAAAAATGGTTTTTTCCATGTCTTTACATTGTTTAGAGCATTACAAATAATGTTAAAAAAATTAAAAATGATATTTCATTCATAAGTTATGCTATGTCCTCAGTATACACCAATACATTTTTAGTTTTCAAGATTTTACTTTGAATTAAGATGATTCTCAACTAATGTAATAACAGAATGAGTCGATATACCATTTTTCTTTCTGCAAAATGTGTGCAAAATGGCCATAAACAGGTTTTCTCATTATATACAATGTATCTATAAACTAAATCTAATTTGCATATTAATGTGTTTTTGGGGGAACATGTAATGAAAAAAGAAGTGTAATAATGGGAGTAATAATTGACAAGATTTTCATAATAATAATAATAAAAAAAAAATTAATAGAATATTGAAATATAATTTATTTCCCTATTCATTTGTTATGTCTCCCAAAATGTGTAATAAACATGCTTTTAGTCCCGGTGTCCTCATATGAGGACATGTATGAAATCAATGTCCTGTTTCGTAACAGAAAGTCATATTTTGATTTGAAACCCCATAATATTTTCCTGAGATGTTGATTTATGACACAGTTTAAAAAAGCCCTGAATGTGCTCTGTACAGGACATCCAGACTTAAACTGTGGCATGTAGAGTCTCAGAGAAATTCACTAAAATATAACGTCCTCATATGAGGCCGCAGGGTCTAAAGAGGATAGGGGTCTGTGCAGAGGACTTGTCTTTGCTGAGGATCTGTGCTGATGTCTGTCCAGTCGTGATGTTCACTTGAGTGGCTCTTTCCACAACCTGTGGTTTTGGCAGACTGCCTTCAGTATAAGCTGTTTTTAGACTAATGACAAAGTTTTGAGTTCTGAAGCAGGATGTTTTTATAGTACAATGACCTCTTATATGTCAAAAGATCAAGGGAATTTTGGAGCAAGTGTTTCTCAGTTCATGACCCCTTGTACAGTTTGTGTTTGTGTTTTGCAGCAGGTAGAAGCAGTCCAGATTTCCATCGTCCCAACAGTAAGTCAGTTAAATGATTTGACACTAACAACACAAAGTGAGAGTTCTTTAGCTTTGAGTAACTGTGACTGTTCATCATTCAGCTCTGATCCATGCAGGAAAACCAGCTATATATATGTGTGTGTGTGTGTGAATGCTCACAAATTTGAATTAATATGTTTTATATTGTTGTCAGGTATTTATTTATTGTATTTGTGATCATTTTAATCACAGTTTGGATTTCTGTTTCTCTGTTAGCAGTATTTCATTTTTGTCTCATATGCTGCCACTTTATGATCAGTTTTAATCCTTTGGAATTGGGGTTAGCATTTGGAGTGATGAATGATGAATTTGCATTTGATATTACTGTTTTTTTTTTTTTATCAATCGCTAACAGCCCCATTTCTCAATACATAGGTGACTGTAGCAGTTTGCTACATTTTTAACATTACAACTTATTCTGAATATTAAATAAATAAATAAAATTTAAAATAAAATGAAATACTATTAAAACGATTAGATCTAGCTGAACACAGCCTACACAGTAAATTGTTTCAGTTTATTACAATCTATACATCTTATTCCATGTTAATGTTGTTTTTTCTAGGTTACATTTGTTTTCTCTTTTACAGTGTCAGAAAGCCTGCAAAAAGTTCCTGTCTCCAGTCTCTCGTCCAGACGGATTGTTGTTCTGGGGAATAGTGCTGCTGGGAAGAGTTCAACTGCAAACACAATACTGGGACAGAAAATGTTTGAATCTCAGATCTGTACTTCTTCAGTAACCCATGGATGTTCAGATGCTCATGCCACTGTTTCCGGCAGATCTGTGACTGTAGTTGATACTCCTGCATTATTTGACACACACATGAACTCTGAAGAGTTAATGACAGAGATGGCGAGAAGTGTTTATTTATCCAGTCCTGGACCTCATGCTTTCCTCATTGTGTTCAGAGTAGATGACAGATTCACTGAACAGGAGCAGCAGATTCCTCAGATGATTGAGATGATGTTTGGTGAGGAGGTGTTAAAATACTCCATCATTCTCTTCACTCATGGAGATCTGCTAGAAGGAATATCAATACAGAGAATCATTGAGAAGAATCAAGCTTTAAGACGTGTAGTAGATCAGTGTGGAGGCAGATTTCACGTCTTCAACAATAAAGATCTGAATAACAGAGAGCAGGTGAATGATCTGCTGCAGAAGATTGACACAATGATAGAGCAGATTGGAGGAGGACACTACAGTAATCAGATGTTTGAAGATGCTCAGAGATTCAGACGAGAGGAAGAAGAAAGGAAACAAGTTGAGCACGAGAGAGAAAGTCCAAAGAGAAGAACCAAATCAGACAGTGAAAGTGGCCGCTGCACAGTATTTTAAAGTTTCACTCTGTAATAACTGATTTCCTCATAACTGCAAACTAGTTGTTTTTCTGTGAAATTCACTGTTTTGAATCTAAATATGTAATTTATGTGAATTGTGTAGATCAGAAGACGTTTTTTGGGGGGTAATACAATATTGACAGTTTTTGCTCAATTTTGCTGAAGAAAATAGTTCCAATCAAAGCCACAAGCAGAACTGTTGTGTCTCCGAGCAACACAGCAGTGTTTCCTTACTGAATGAATCCACGTTTTTGAATGAATCGACTGAGTCAATGATTCAGTAACACATTCATAAAAACACTCACTTGCCTCGATTCTGAATGAATCTGCCGTTTCACACAAACTGTCAACACACACCTGGAGCACATTTTGTAGTGTAAATGCATTTATGGCAGCTCAGCTTCATCAAACAGTCTGTGTAAATACATCTAATGTCATTTCACATGCAGCATCTGTTTCGAAAGATGGAGTTTGTTGATTGATTTGTGAAGCGCTGTTGAAGTGAGTCCATCATATAAAACAGTTTCAGTCTGAGCTGGACCGAGTCTGAAAGGCTTTCACTGAGCTGTGACACTTAAACATGGTCACATTTATTTTTGATAGGATTGATAACAGTCATTATTTACATTTATGTAAATGTTTTCTTGGGTCATGTACTTAATCATCCACAAGAGAGCGCAGGAGTGTAAGACTCCTCTCCTTTTTAATAAACTTCATAAATACTTTCAAAATTCACTCACTGTCATCTAAGAACATGTTAATCTTCATTTTGTGTGAGTTTTATGTTCATTAAATTAAGCATGTTTTAATTAGCCTGTAGTAAAATTGCAGAAAACGTTTTTTTGGAGTATTGATTACCATTTGTATAACCACAGTTTCACTACAAATACGGTGTTTAAACTACAGTTAGTGTAGCAACACCATGGCTGACTTGTGGTTACCATGGTTTAACTATGCTAACCATGTTTTTTGGTTTTACTATAGTAAAACCAAAAAGAGTTACATGGCTATTGTAACAGTGTGCATTTGGAAGATTATTAGTGACAGAAAGAATAAAGTTAATTCAACAAACAGTTGCTATGTTTCTCTGCGTCAGTCTGGTGTTTGTGTGTTTTTCGTGTGTGTTTAATTTTTTCAGCTCAAACGGTTCATGATGATTCATGTGAAACGGAGGAGCATTTTCATTCCTGCAACTGTGTTTAATACAAACGTGTTAATTTATTGATATTATAAATCAGGAAAGGTTTCATTGAGATTGTGTTTATGTTGTGAATTGTATTTGTTTTCTCAGAAGCATGTTCATGTGTTTGTGACCTCAGTGACCTCAACAGGGCCTAAATCTCTTCCTGCAAGAGAGCGTTTGTTCACTGATAATGTTCTTCATGAATCATTTGTTTCCACTGAATGTCTCAGAAACATTCAGATCAGCTCCACACTGAGCTGACAGATATTTAGATGATATTTTTACTGACTGCTGTAAGTGACATTTAACGGTCTACTGAAGTGCCTTGAAACAAGCAGCGTTATTCTTTGTGATGACAAATTCAACTGAAACAGGAAAACAGGGAGGGACATATCGATCAGCCTCGCCCCCTTTTTAAAGTAGCCAATAGTGTTTCATTTATTTGCTCAGGCCAGTCTATGGGCCAGAGCCGTTGAGTAGCCCCAGAGTGCACCCTGGACGATGGGGTGGGGCGACACGTGTTGCTCCGCCCACCCCCAATTTCATTGGATTATAATACAGCAGAGCTTATTGGTGTAGACGTTTGCGCATGAGCATTCTTTTATATACGTTTTTATGAATGATCTACGCCAGGGCTATTCAATACACCAATCCGGCCCGCCAATCGTCTTCATCCGGCCCGAGGGAGCAGTACATGCAGGTTGCACATATGGCCTGAATTGTTATTGCACTAATTAGTTTGTCCACAAGGTGGCAACACTGGCCCGGGCCAGACGAAAAAATAAAGAAAGAGACGCAACAACAACAACAATCTACCGGAGACCGCAACATCAATAGACGGCAGTGTTGACAAACGCTTGTATGAGGGAGTTATAAGACATCCACAACTCTAGTTTAACCGAGTATAAATACAGTGTTATCGGTCATAACTTCTGGCGAGAAACTGCGCAAACACTGGACGAAAAGTATTACCAAATGAAGTTGAAAGGCTGCGCGTTCAGCTGTATGCATAAAACTTCAAAGGACAAAAACACACAATTATGACAAATGCGCGGTTTTGGCGAGTTACCTCATAAACGTATTCTTAAATGAGTTATATCTTAAATGAGTTATAAAGTCTTAAATGACTGTAAAGAGTTGGGAGAATCAAATATGTGTCAGTTCTGCATCATGTGCATCAGATTTTAAAGAGACAGTAGTGATTTTAAAGTGAAATCTGCTGAAATCTGTCTTTGATGGAAATCAAAGAATAAATGAAAAACAGAAATCGTCACTGACTGTTCTAGTCGCTGATTAACTTTTGTAGCTTGAATAAGAATAATCGATTTAGTTTATGCATATACAATTTATAGTTTATGTGAAGATTGTTTTAAAATCACTTACATTAAAAGTTGTTATATATTTCAGAGCCTATTAAATGTTAAAAATAATGGCTTTTAACTATACTGTGTTGTTGAATGGCTATAATTAATAGGTAAAATGCATTTAATAGAGACACTAGTAGCAGTATTGGAATTAATACTTCATTAATAATAGGCTACTTGATAAAAAGATGCCATTAAACACATATTTAAAATATACCATCTTTATGTTGTTTCTACATTCATTTGGAGGTTCAATGTGAAATTATCACAATATCAGGATATAAATGTGCGATTAATCATGATTAATTACAGAAAAATGTGATTTTTTTTTTTTTTTAATTGATTGATAGACAGCACTAATGTTAACCTTTTATAGATGTTGGTGTTGGTAATATTAGTTTGTTTTACTGCTAAATATGCATTTCAATTGAATTTCTAATTTTATAGGCCCCCTCAGAAAGCGATCTGGACGGCCCCCACCCCATTGGCCCCCTTCAAATTTTCAGTCCGATAATCCGGCCCTCAAATGAATCTAACTGAATAGCCCTGATCTACGCTGTTTGGCTGTACTACAGAAATATTAAGTGCTAACAACAGCAATTTTAGTTAGAATCAATTAGCAAATGTTTTTTTTTTTTTTTTTTAACTTATGACGAATTAGTTCAATTAAGTTCCTATCAAAGGCTTGGTGGCGGCATTTCCGAGTAGGCCTACTTCTGGCAGAACAGAGCTGTGTAATATGTGCGGCTCACAAATTAAGTCTGGGGAACAAATTCTTAATTCGTGGCAATGATATAGTCCTACCTATGCTAGCGGAACCTCTGCAAAATGAGGAAGAGATTCTGGTTTATATTCAGTGTTTATTTGGTCCTGAAGTTCAGAAATACATCATGATTCTGTTCACACACACAGATGAACTGGATCAAACAACTGATGAACATCTGAAACTCCAAGATCATGAGGATCTCCAGCAGCTGGTGACTGAATGTGGAGGAAAGATTCACTGGTTTAATAATAAGAAAGTGAAAGGTCAAGCTGAAAAACTACAGCAGAAGTCTGAAGGAATGATGCAGAACAGAGGGATTTTTATAAATCACATGAGGAGGAACAACAGCATGGACATTATTAATCTCAGCTGTAAGTTTTGTTTTTGTGAATCACTTCAAAAATAAAAAGGGTTTGTTGAGAATGTTGTGATTTAATTAAACAGCACATTGATGTGATCTGATCTTTCTGTTGTAGTTTGAGGACAGAGTTGTGATCCTATAGAGTCGAATTCCTGGCCTGAGACATTAAGAAATGTTGACTTTAACTGTGATTAAGAGTGTCGTGCATAAATGGCAGACGAGAGTGTTATCAACTCCAAGAAAGACTAGTAAGTTTCAGCACACGCAAAGTGAGAAGTATATGTCTAAAAATACATATAGTGGAGATAAGAATGCAAAATGATGAATTAAATAGATGTGTACGAACATTGATTAGTCGTGTGTAGTGACATACAGCCTGAGTTAAGAAAGCACACGTGTCTATGATAACACGTTAACATGATAAAACTTCATTTAGCGTCACTCTGTCAGCCATTGCATTTGAAAGAACATTCGTGAAGTACAGTTAATAAGAATTCCAGTCAGATTCAGTGGTAAAATGCTTTTATTAATCATTTTGTCATATTGTTATGGAAAACATAGTAGCTGGTGTTCGGTTAAGATCTAGTTCATGAAATAAAGTCAGTTCACTAGCATAACGAGGGGTGAGAAGCAGGAGGGCGTCAGTGACATTTCACCAACTTTACAGGAGAGCCAAAACAAAAATTTTACCATAGTTTGATCTGACTTTGTGCACTGATTTCAATTGTTTATAATACAAATTTGTACACTCATGGATGACAGTACTTTTGCCAGTAGAAAGAGCTCATTAAGAGCTTACATTTGATGTGTATATCTCCATTTCACCCTCCTGGTTCTCACCCCTCGATATTTCATAGAGGATTAAAACTGGTTATAAAGAATATTAATACAGCTTCATACAGTTATCAATGCTGGAGTAATATGGATATAAAATAATTAGTCATCCTCAGTTATGTTTATTTACATTACTTGTATTCATGTTAAAGTGGGTTTGTGATGTTTGAATGTTATTTGTCATACTTATTCTTTATGCTGTGTGCGAGTGAGCACAGAACACATTCAGATCTATTCGGGGATGATGTTTATGAGTTTAGAGCAGATATTTCTTGAGAACTGAGTGTGATTTAAAGGGTAATGTGTCCAGAGCCATGTATCTGCATAAACATTTGCACTATAAGACATGCTATTTCTTTATGATTCTCTGTTAAGGTGTCTGACACCAACAAGGAAATAGTATTCAGTACGTGATGAGCTTCGTGGTACATGCAACAGATGCTCCTTGATTGACCTGTGTTTTTCTTATCTGTTTTAACAGAAAATAAATGTGTTGATGTAAGAACGGACGTCACATCTTTCTTGAAAGTGTAACAAGTGCAGTCTTCTTTTGGTATCAGGTCTGACTGTCTCTATATTCACTGAGTCTGTATCAGATACGTAACCCTGGAGCACAAAACCAGTCTTAAGTAGCACAGGTATATTTGTAGCAATAGCCAACAATACATCGTATGGGTCAAAATTATCCATTTTTCTTTTATGCCAAAAATCATTAGGATATTAAGTAAAGATCATGTTCCATGAAGATATTTAGTAAAGTTCCTACTGTAAATATATAAAAACTTCATTTTTGATTAGTAATATGCATTGCTAAGAACTTCATTTGGACAACTTTAAAGGCGATTTTCTCACACACACACACACACACACACACACACACGCACACACACACACGTGAAAAGCGGGGGTGTTTTCTTCCAGTAAATCAAGCACAGTCAGCTTTGAAGAACCTGTGGTGTGATGATCTAATATCCGAGATCCCTTGAGTGCAAATGTCAGTGTTAGATTAATTCGCTATATCCACATGCATATTAATTTGAGCGGTAGCGTTTTTAAATACAGCCGCTGTATGCAGAGCGGTGAGGAAAGTGTGCTTCGCTCTCACGCTCTTTCTGAGAAATTCTGTGCAGATTTCTGAGCACAAACACATCAAATATGAAGCTGATTACTGTATGGAAGAGTAGCTGGAGATATGTGCTGTAACCACCGTCACAGCTGTTAAAGTTAATTGCTCATCTTTATTTCCTACAAACACAAAAGCAACAGTTACTCTTTTTCCTCTTGGATTTTAATATTCTTCAGTACTTGGTATTGTGGCCTTCTCCTCTTCATCTGTTCTTCATTATTTTGCGAGCCTTCTTGTTGTTGACTGAGTAGATCTCAAATGTTAATTTTATTACTCTATTAAAAAATGCAACAGTTTGGATTAGATAACATTTAATTATGTGAAAAGCTGCTGCGCATTGAAATAGACACTGAATTATATTTATTGAATATGTCAAATGTTTGTAAAGTCATGTAGCCTATAAACCCATGAACCTTTTATGCTTAAAGCTTTACCTGATTGGGTTATCTTTTCATACTTCATGTTTAGCTGCTTTTTTCTTTTCTTTTTTCTTCGTAGTCGTGGCACAAGCGCTAAACTCAGAGTCAACTCAGACTGGACTGAACTCAGTTCAGCTGAAACCGAAAACCCAGCATTTCCCATCTCAGCTTAACTTCAACTCAGAGTTGTTTTTGAACATTTTTTTAATACTTTGACTTTGCATTTAATTTATTAATGCTGCATTATAAAATATAAGGACATAGTTTTTTCTCCCCAGTTTTTCTTCACTTTTTCTTTTTTTCTTTTCTTTTGTAATAATAATACCCACCACCAAAACATGAAAGAAAACACATATAGTCTTCAGTCACTCGTTTTTTTTTCTCACTTCCTCTTCACACTCTCTCTGAGATAGAAAAACTTTGAAGAGGGTTATATGAACCACAATGCTTTCTGCAAACTCATGCTGATGAAGTCTCTGCATAATTGTATAGTTATGATCAATATAGACATTGTATTATGACGGTAGCAGTATAAACATTAATGCAATGACAGTATTCTGTTTAAAGTGATATAGTGCAAGAAACAGTACCTTGACAGTACAGTATTGCACATATGTTCACACATTGTAAATAATGTTCCCTCTTATGAATCATAATCTATATGTTAAACAATACACATTACACAGCTGGAGAACAATCTGCTACTGTTGTTTATTCATAGTTTTAATATGTGGCTTCATACCCGCTTTAAAATCATGAACATATATTTAATCAAGAATATAAAAATATTGCTCTTCCATGAGCTCATGAAGATGGTTGTTGTCCAGATATATCAGATCAAATGCTCATGATTATCTTTCACTTAATGTTATGAACAGAATGTTTATTCTGTTTCTGTTTGGACCTCATGATGCCCGTCCTGAAGAAACTAGAGATTACAGAAGTCTAGATCTGGTCTCTTCTGGAGACATCAGATGACCCAATGACCATGAAGAGAGGACTCGAACCCTGAACCAACATACAAAACATCCTTATAATCACTAGATTTAATCATCGCTTTAATGTGATGTCTGCAAACTAGAATCTGTGTAGAATCTCAGAACTGTACATTTCTGCTATATAGACATTGCTTATTTGTCTATTACATTACTATTTGTCAATCTGCTTTGAAACCATACATACTGTGAAAAGTGCTATAGAAATAAATCTGAATTGAATTGAGCTGAACTGAATGGCTGCGAATGCTGAGAATGCTGTAGTTGAACGTGTTCAAATAATGCATTCAGGAGTCACTTTACAAATAAAATGTTTGATGAAAGTGAATCAGTTCAAACAGAAGAACAAAAGGCCACTCAAACAGAACAGAAAAATATACTGGAGTTTAGCAGAAGAGTCACAACATGAAGAGTTTTAGCTGAAATCCTGTTGGCCGTACTAGAGTTCTCTGAGGAGACAGAAAGTAACATAAAGGAGGTCAAGCGCAGAGAAAGCAGAAGATGCAAGCATTTGCAGGTTTCATTGTCAGAGGCTCAGGAAACCACAGCAGAACGTGTGTGAGAGAGAGGACTGTCATGATCAGACACACATCCAGTTTTATAAACCTACTGCTCAAAATGATGCTGTTTTTCACCATACTGGGTTTGTATGTAACTTCAACATTCAGGATGTCGTGACTGACTTTGACTCATGAACCCTTTCCTGTTTACAGAGAACTGGCTGTCTGGAGACACTGAGAACGTGAAGACTGACTTTCTGACTCGGTTTTACAGAGGAATTTACATTCAGGAAGACTGATTTCTCTTCTTATGGTGTTTGTGAAGTTGACAGGTCTGGAGTGTCAACAGGAGAATCCCCAATCATTCCTCTGTGAATCACAAAAGAGGACATTTTGATGAACATCTCTGTCTGGACAGTGCCAGTCTTACAGGTTTAGACCAACAAGAGGGAGATTTTGAGTGAACTACCTGAACTCTTATCTAAACGACAGACTTTAAGGCTTACAGTGAGATTATACACATTAAACATCTTCATTTTGTGTAGATCAGTTTTCATCATTATTCTAGCATGTTTCTTGCTGAGTAAAAGTATCTTCAGCTGAGACTGATCTCAGTTCAGTCAAGAGCTCATGTCATCAGTCACATTTACCTCATTACAGGATCTCAAGTGTCTAGGTCTGCGTCTCAATGTGCATACTATCCATCCTAAATTCTATGTGATATTAGTAATTTTCAATACTATTTAGGGCAAATAGGGTGGATAGTATGCACATTGGGACGCAGGGTAAGTGTCAAGTGATATAATAATGAAAAACACCAGCACACTCAATCACTAAATATCAATCAAGCACACCTGTTTATTGATCTGCACTTACCTGCTATTGTTCATTTTAACAAGACTGTTTATGAAGACACCTGTTGGGTATCTTTTTATCTCTCGTCTCAAGAGTGTGGTGTCCTGTAACAATAATATGAAATCAGATGTTTTCAGAGGAAAGCACGGTTCATCTGTCAGTGTGAGGATTCAGAAAACAGGTGAGTGATTCCTGTAGTTCAACACTATTATGGGTTCAGTATTTGTGCAGAACAAGCCTTGAAAACTGTAGGTGCAATATTTCAGCCTGACAGATTCTTCCTTTTTTTTTTTTTTTTGGCTCATCTGTATCAACCACAGCTTGTTTTAGTGTATTTTCCGACACATTTACATGCAGCAGTAGTTTCTAATGTATTCTAGAGTGTTTTGCGCAGTGAGCAAGAGTTGCTTTAGTAAAAAGTAATCTGGATGTGTTTTTGTTACTGTAGTGGGTTTTCAGAAAGCAAAGAGCAGAAATACTGTCTTAAAACTTGTGCATTCTGTGTTTGAAGAAATATTTTTAAATTGATTGATTGTCCACAGTTTAAATATTTTAACATTTAGGATTTCATCTTCAACAGTTTGTAATACAGTTTGGATCAATCTTCTTTGATTCTTTCACTTCAGCTGGACACAAAGTAGATCTGTATTTGTGTTGCAGCAATCAGCACATGCTTGACATGACCAATGATTTCTAGAGAATTGGTTGTGGGTGTAGTTTGTGATTTCCTCTTCGTCTTAAACTGAGCTTTTTCCTGGAATAGCTTCAGTCTCCATTCTGCACTTGTGTTTCCGCCAAAGATCTGCTTCAGGTATGAAATGTTTATTATAGAATTATACAAATAAAATAAACAGTTTAGCCTATAATAACCTACTATACAAAAATTGATTAAAATAATCAAATGTAAAAATAGAGCACTGTATAGACTTCACCTTATAAATTAAACATAAGCTGATTCATAAAGTTATGAACAATATTCAGTGAAGAGCAGTGAATAATTCTCACATTACATGATTTGACTGATTTGGATGTTACGTAGAAAAGGCGACAGCGCACCACATTAAAGGAAAGGAACATTCATCTTTTCATAACTGCTGGTAAAATAGGAAACTAAAATTAAATAATCTTTGAGAGCAAGGGGCCCCTATGTAACGTGTATTTTGCGTATAGGGAGGATTGGCTCACTCCAGGATAACATCATTTACTCCGCGCACACCTTTGGACGCAGCGAGTATAAACCAGGCTTCAGACAGCATGTGATCGTGAATTCTGATCTCCTTCACAAATTACAGCCAAATACACACAGGCTTATGACTGAAGTGAATGTAAACAACTGAGAAAGAAAATGCACGTGTAGGCCTATCAATAAATTAAAACTGTGCAGCTCTTAAAGTGACAGACAAATATTCCTCCTGCTGTCTGTTTCTATAGAGTTAAACAACAAAAGAAAAAAAAAATCAGTCACTGATATTGACTGACTAACGTCTCGGTTACGTATGTAACCCTCGTTCCCTGAAGGAGGGAACGGAGACGTCACGTCGGATGACCGACGAAATTGGGATCTCGCCAGAGAGACCAATCCACTACGAGTGTAACTAAACGAGCCAATGGACATTGGCATGCGATTATTGCATCCAGCTGCCGCTGATCACAGCGTGAGCATAAGAGGCAGCTGATGCACCGCATCAATTATGTTTTCGCTGAGGAGCCGAGCCGGCGACCCGGCAGCTCAGCGGTGGTACAGCGACTGTGGCGACGGGACGTGACGTCTCCGTTCCCTCCTTCAGGGAACGAGGGTTACATACGTAACCGAGACGTTCCCCTTTCAGTCGGTCACTCCGAGTCACATCGGATGACCGACGAAATTGGGATCCCTACCAAAGCGCCACAGGAGCTGCCCCTTCCAGTGCCCTGTGTAGGGCTCCTGACCCTTCCTATAAGGCAGACAATAGGACCGGGCTCTACACAGAGAAGGTCAACTACTGGTGTTCCTTGAGCAACCCAAACAGTAGGACTAGGATAACACTGGGAAGCGTGCCCTTCCACTTGGAAGAGGCACACTGCGGAGTCACCTCCTCCCAGAGGGGGTTAAGTGACATTCAAACATGTGAAGTAACCCCGAAGGGCCCTATTGCACATGGAAGTCTCTGAGATGGCTCAGGCTGCATCTTTAGAGATGGCAGAACGTGGTCCGCCAGGGGAAACATGGCTCTAATAAGAATACCGTGGAATACACATATGGGATCCCGACAGGGTCTCTCATATGGGCACTAGCCTCGCACCAGATTTCAAGAATTCATTGGCTGAAGGCCTGGCGCCGGACGCCCCGCCGCGTCCGGACGCCGGAGTGCTGGAGGACTCAACAGGGTTTGCCTGGTTAAGGAACTCTCTGGAGAATTAGGCGTAAGGACGCCGCAAGCCGACTCTGACCCGGCCCTCTCAGTGCCACTACCCGTTTGAGGTGAGAACACAGGAGGAAACCGGTTCGACACGTAGGCTATAAAACCTAGCGAACGTGTTGGGAGTCGCCCAACCCGCAGCTCTACAGATGTCTGCTAGCGAGGCACCACGAGCCAGCGCCCAGGACGATGCGACACCCCTAGTGGAGTGAGCACGCAACCTGAGCGGGCAGGGCACACCTTGTGCTTCGTAGGCCAAGGTGATGGCATCCACTATCCAGTGGGCCATCCTCTGCTTGGAGACAGCCTTCCCCTTCTGCTGTCCTCCGTAACAGACAAAGAGCTGTTCTGAGGTCCTGAAGTTCTGAGTTCTATCCACGTACTGACGCAGTGCGCGTACAGGACAGAGCAAAGCTAGGGCTGGGTCTGCCTCCTCCAGGGGCAGCGCTTGCAGGCTCACTACCTGGTCCCTGAAGGGCGTGGTAGGAACCTTGGGCACATAGCCGGGCCGGGGCCTCAGTGTTGCACTGGAGTCAGCCGGTCCAAACTCAAGGCATGACTCGTCGACCGAAAATGCCTGCAGGTCCCCCACCCTCTTGATTGAGGCCAATGCAGTCAGGAGTAGGGTTTTCATAGAAAGAAACTTCAACTCGACTGACTGCAATGGCTCAAAGGGGGCAGTTTGTAGGGCTCTTAGCACCAAAGCCAAATCCCAAGAGGGAAGGGAGGGAGGCCTCGGAGGATTTAACCTCCTGGCCCCCCTAAGAAACCTGACGACCAGATCGTGCTTCCCCACCGACCTCCCCTCTATGGGGTCGTGGTGGGCAGAAATAGCAGCAACATATACCTTAAGGGTGGAGGGGGACAGCCTACGCTCCAACCCTTGTTGCAAAAAGGAAAGCACGGCTCTGATCGAACATCTCCGGGGGTCCTCCTGGTAAGAGGAACACCATTCGACGAACAGGTTCCACTTCAGCGCATAGGCCCGTCTTGTGGACGGTGCTCGTGCTGAAGCGATAGTGAGCGCTACCTCCTGGGGCAGGTCACCTAGAACCTCCGCGTCCCGTCCAGGGACCACACATGAAGTTTCCACAAGTCTGGACGCGGGTGCCAGAGGGTGCCCCGTCTCTGAGAAAGCAGATCCTTCCTCAGAGGAATCGGCCAGGGAGGGGCTGTCGCGAGGAGCATGAGTTCCGGGAACCAGGTCCTGTTGGGCCAATATGGAGCCACTAACAGGACCTGCTCCTCGTCCTCCCTGATCTTGCACAATGTCTGTGCTAGCAGGCTCACTGGGGGAAACGCATACTTGCGCAAGCCCTGGGGCCAGCTGTGTGCCAGTGCATCCGTGCCGAGCGTTGCCTCGGACAGGGAGTAGAACCACTGGCAGTGGGTGGTTTCTGGAGATGCAAACAGGTCTACCTGAGCAACTCCGAACCGACTCCAAATCAGCTGGGCCGCCTGGGGATGGAGTCTCCACTCCCCAGGAAGTGCCGCTCGAGACAGCTCGACGGCCGCCTGATTGAACACTCCTGGGATGTGGATGGCACGAAGGGACCTCAGATGCTTCTGACTCCAGAGGAGGAGGTGGCGGGCGAGTTGCGACATGCGACGGGAGCGCAAACCGCCTTACCGGTTGATATAGGCAACGGTCGCAGTGTTGTCCGTACGGACCAGAACGTCCCTGCCCCGAAGGCGCCCTCTGAGGCGGCACAGGGCAAGGCGTACTGCCAGCAACTCGAGGCAATTGATATGCCAACGCAGAAGGGGGCCCGTCCAAACCCCTGATACTGCGTGCCCGTTGTACGTGGCACCCCAGCCGGTGGCCGAGGCATCCGTGAATACCACAGCATGCCTGGATACCTGCTCCAGGGGCACTCCTGCCCGAAGGAACGAAGGATCTGACCACGGGCTGAAGGTCTTGCGGCAGGCCGGTGTAATCTGAACCCGGTGAGTACCGCGTTTCCACGCCCACCTCGGGATTCGACCATGGAGCCAGTGCTGAAGCGGTCTCATATGGAGCAGACCGAGCGGAACTATGGCCGCAGCTGCAGCCATATGCCCCAGGAGCCTCTGAAAGAGTTTCAGTGGGACCGCTGTCCTGCCTGATAAAGTCTTGAGGCAGTTCAGCACCGACTGAGCACGTTCCTGGGTGAGGCGTGCTGTCTGGTTGACCGAATCCAACTCCATGCCGAGAAAAGAGATCCTCTGCACTGGCACGAGTTGCTCTTTTCCCAATTGACCCGAAGGCCCAACTGGCTGAGGTGCCTGAGCACCAGGTCCCTGTGTGCGCACAACAGCTCTCGAGACTGTGCAAGTATGAGCCAGTCGTAGAGGTAGTTGAGAATGCGCACACCCCGTTCTCTCAGGGGAACAAGGGGCTGCCTCTGCGACTTTGGTGAAGACACGAGGCGAAAAGGGACAGCCCGAAGGGCAGGACCTTGTACTGATATGCCCGACCGTCGAACGCGAATCGCAGGAATGGCCTGTGTCGCGGGAGAATCGAAACATGAAAGTACGCGTCCTTCAGGTCGATTGCTGCAAACCAATCTAGGGGACGGACGCATCCAAAAATGCGTTTCTGCGTCAACATCTTGAACGGCATCTTGTGAAGTGCACGGTTCAAAACTCGCAGATCCAAGATCGGTCGTAACCCACCGCTTTTCTTGTGCACAATGAAGTAAGGGCTGTAAAACCCCGACCTCATATCGGCTGGAGGGACCGGCTCTATTGCATCCTTCGCCAGTAGGACTGCAATCTCCGCGAGCAAGACAGGGGCATCGACGGCTTTGACTGAAGTGAACCGGATGCCCCTGAACTTGGGGGGGACGCCGGGCGAACTGAATCGCATAGCCGAGTCTGATGGTCCGCAGGAGCCACCGGGACGGGCTGGGGAGCGCTAACCAGGCTCCGAGAGACCGCACCAGCGGGGCCAACGGGCCCACCGACATGCCTGCGGTGGGGCAGAGAGGTGGAACACAGGGACCGGCCCCAGGGCCTGTGACGGCCTGGCCTGTGACGGCAGGGGGCGGGGTCTGGGTGTGTAGTGTAGCACTCACCTGATTTCTCCTCGCGTGGGAGGAGACACAGGAACCCGGCTTGAGGCTTGTGACAGCCCGGCGTTTGACGACTTGAAGCGGGGACTGGAGTGCTACTGCCCTTACCTGGTTCCACGAATGGGCAGGAGGGGTGCTCTTGGGCAACCACCCGCTGCCTGCTGGCGAGAGAGGAGGAGGGAAGCGATCCTGTGATGCACGGATCACCACTCTCCTCCTCTTGAGACCCGGAGATTGAGGAGACCGCTCTTTACTGATGTTTTGGGTACCGCTGGCTGCTGGGCCAGCGGCGGAACAAAATGAACAAAAGATACTCCACCCGGCCCTCCTCCGGGGGAGGGAGTGGTGCAGTCACCATCTCCCGATGAGCAGTCTCCTCCATCTCTGGGTCGACTGTCCCAGGGCCTCTTGCACTTGCGCTTGCCGCCAGGTTTGGCGGGGGCCTGGACGGGCTGGGCGTCCTGCCTGCGACCGGCTCCACGACGCTGCCTGGTGAAAGGCTGCTGCGGCTGCGCGGGAGCGGGGGCGGCCGCAGGGGGGCGCCCATGGAGACGAGCAGGCTGAGTGGCTGCAGCCGGAGTGGAAGCAGCAGGTTTCCTCCGGCGCATGATGTGTTTGCCTCAGTCTGCTTCTGGGCTGCCGAGAACTGCTGGGCAAAGCTCTCGACAGCGTCGCCGAAAGGGCCGGTCTGTGACACGGGAGCATTCAGGAACTGTACCTTCTCCTGCTCCTTCATGGCAGCGAGACACAGCCAGAGATGGCGCTCCTGGACATCGCACGACCCAGAGACTGTGCGGTCACCTTCGTCACTCGTAGCGCGAGGTCCGTCGCAGCACGCAGCTCATGTAGAACCGCCAGGTCGTGACCACCCTCGTGCAGGTCTTTCAGTGCTTTGGCCTGGTGGACCTGCAGCAACGCCATAGCGTGGAGGGTGGAAGCCGCCTCCCCACAGGCTCTATAAGCACTGCCAGTTAGACCTGACGAATACTTAGAGGCCCGTGAGGGGAGACACAGATCACCCCGCAGGGTGGAAGCGGCTGTTGGACACAGTTGCATGGCCACAGACCGTTCCACCGAGGGGATGCCCGCATACCCCAAAGCGGCTCCACCATCGAGGGTGGTGAGAGCGGAAGAACTACAAGATGTGTTTCGGGCAGTGAAAGGTGCCCCCCACGATCTTGTCAGCTCCTCATGCACTTCCGGAAAGAATGGCACCGGAGGGGGGCGCTGAGAACCAGCGCCACCCCCACCGAGGAACCACTCGCCCAGCCTCGAAGGATCGGGACACGGTGGCTTTTTAGGATTCCACACGAGCCCGACATTTTCGGCGGCCCGGGAAAGCAAAGCCGTCATCTCTGGGTCTGGCACGGACAACGCTACCACACCCGAAGGGGGCAACGCAGCCGGGTCGTCATCCCCGGAGAGAGAGGGCCCGCCCTCCGATGCAGTGATCGACATCTGGTCGTCAGAGGGGGCACCGAAGGAAACGCGTGGCTAGCGCGCTCCTTCGGCAGCTCCACCGGCAGCTCCACCGGCTGCGGAGTGCTTGAGGGGTGAGGAGCTCCACTTGGGGAAGCCCTCACCGTAATCCTCAAATCACCTCTGACTCCACCGGATCCAGTCTGCACGCCGGATCACGGCAGGCAGAGGGACTCTGCCATGTTTGACATAGCAGAGTCGCACTCCGAGATGGTCATGTCCCCGCAAGAAGAACATGAACCATCCACGAAAGCCACCTCAGCGTGCTGAATGCCCAGACACGTGAGGAAGCGATCGTGACCGTCCTGAGGCGCCAGGAAACGACCACACCCAGAAACGCACGGGTGAAAAGACATCTTTAAAAAGACGCGATCACCCGTGTTGCTCTTTTAGAGAAATTGCTCTTTCAGAGAAATGCTCTTTTAGTGCTGAAGCACGCAGGGGAGCTGGCCACTGCACACTCCTAGTGTGGCTGTCAGCAGGAAGACGATCTTTCTCTCCCGGACACCGTGACCACCGCTGCCGCGCCGTAACGCCCGCACTCGCTCGCAGAACACTCTCTTGGAAGGGAGAGCAGTAGCTTTAACCACTACCGCTCGGCTCCGAAGCGAAAGGATAATTGATGCGGTGCATCAGCTGCCTCTTATGCTCACGCTGTGATCAGCGGCAGCTGGATGCAATAATCGCATGCCAATGTCCATTGGCTCGTTTAGTTACACTCGAAGTGGATTGGTCTCTCTGGCGAGATCCCAATTTCGTCGGTCATCCGACGTGACTCGGAGTGACTGACTGAAAGGGGAACTTTAGTAGCTTTAATAATGATCAGTGTATGAATGTTTAATTCAAAGAGCAAAGAGTGCTTTACTTTACATTTTGATTACTTTATTCAAATTCTGTATTGTCTTACATGTTAAATAGACCTACTGTACCTAAAAAACACTGCTTATTTAATTTCAATCTTTGTTTTTTTTTTTTTTTTGTATTTCTTCTTTGTCTGTTATTTGCCTATCATTAATAGCATAAATATAATAACACAAATGACTATATGATATAAATTCTTATAAAAAAAAAATGCCTCCAATGATGACATAAGCTTTTGGTCACATTTCACACCTCTTGCTCTTGCCCTCTTAGCCTTTTTCAATTACTTTTCCTGTTGTTTTATGTATTTATTTTTTGTCGTAGCATCGGTTCAGTAGTAATATCGAGATACTTTAGTCAGGTATCGTATCAAAGTCAAAATTTTGGTATCGTGACAACACTAGAGAGCTTTCTTGATAATAACGGGAGTGTTTTTTTTTTTGAGAGTGCTTAAATTTGTGTTAGACTGAAGTCATTGATAATGGAAATGTTGTTTGCTCACTTTTGGTAGACATATAGTTTATTCACTGTTTGAATAGCGTGGGACTGAAATAAAATAATGAAATGATTAGAAACTTACAATGTTTTTATTAAAAGTGTGATCATGTTAAATACAAATTCAGTCCTATTAAAATATTTTGACGTGACACCCATATCTGTTGCTTGCCTAAAAAGACGGTTTAGTCTTTTAATTTGTTTTAAAAAAAAATTATATTTATTTTACAGCACTTTGGTTTCAACATTTGTTGTTTAAATTGTGCTTCATAAATCAATAAACTAAACTATAATACTGTGTAAATAATAATAATAATAATAATAAATTTTAAAACGGGTATGGCTGCCGAACAAAAAAACATGATATTAAAGTAAAATATAATTTGAATAAAGGGCAATAAACTTCAACAGAAATTTACATTAAACATTTTACAGCAAAACATTATTATTTCACAATTTCCTGAATTATTACTAACAAACACATTCACTGTAAAATGTGCATCTTTTGCAGTTAACCAGAAATAGCACACATGCATAAATTACCGTAACTGTGTGAACTGCATCAGTATATACAGAGTTACTGCCTTTAAATAAAGCAACATGCAGCAGAACATCAATGTTTCTTGTTCGTCGGACGAAACAGCCACCACACATTCCATATATATTTTCATGTTACGTGCACAAATGAAAGCCTAACAGTGCGTGTGTGTGTTGAGTTTGTATCTGTGATACATTCATTTACCCATTTAACTGTGGAATTTAATGCTGGTATGAATGTTAATATAATGTAATAGAAAAATAATTTACACATAGCCTATTTGAACTGCACATGGCAAATATTTTCTTGAAATAAATTGTATTCTTCATATTACTTGTATGACTAGGTATTTAAAGATGTAATGGAATAAGTCTGAGTGAGAACTTTCTCCTGCAGTAAGATCTGAGGGTTTGAAACTCGGTTCAAATGTCGGATCACTATAATGTTGATCGCTTTTTAGAGATAGTTTAGTTGTCATGTAGTGGCCTGATTCACTGAAACCACTCAGAGTCTGATCTCTAAATAAATTGTTTAATTTTACTATTAATTTCTCATGCCAATATTTCTGAAGAAAATTTGGATTTGTTTTAACAGTGTATCACTCACCTATAATAATGGAGATCAGTGCTGTCTTTGAATATATGTTTTTGGATGCCTCCTGTAACTGATTTTAAACTTCATAGTTGTAGTTACATTTATAGCGATGTCCCGTCTTAATTCTAGGGGTGATAGGGGAGGAACATTAAAAAGGAAAAGGTATGAGCAGCAAGAGAGGTTTTCAACCTTTTCTCAGCCCCAGCACTCGAGACACAAAGTTAAAAAAAATAAAATTAAAAAATGATCACTAGGAAGTCTAAATAATCTAGCAAAATAAAGACAAAGACAGGAATAAATGGGAGCAAAAGAAAATGGCATGTCTTCCTACTGCTTCTCACCTCAATATTGGCCAATGTACACCACATCCATATAATTAGGCCTAAATCTCTCTCATGCTTTCATTACATGTCACGCCATAAACTGAGAAAATCAATCCACACACTGTTGGAAATATAGATATTTCACTGGGATTTTATTGAATTCAGTTTATGAAATGTCAAGTTATTTTATGCTTAAGATTTAGGAGTTTGAAGAAGTCAACACAAAACGTTTTGAGATCACAATGTTCTTGATTTAAAATGAAAAAAAAAGTCGTACAATTATTCTGTTTTAGTAATGATAAGAATACATTAGAAAATCTGTTTGTATTTGTGTGTGTTTGTGTAACAGAACTGACGTAAAATCAGAGCAGCAGAAGTTTCTGTTTGATCTGACCGATCTCAGTCTTTTGATCTGAGTATATCTTTACTGTATCGACTTCAGTCCTGACTCCTGAATTAACAGAATTGACACAAAGTTTTTGTTGTTTCCTCCCCAGAAGCACACATTATATTAACCCTTCAGAGAAGATTCTTGGTTGAAGATGCTGAAGAACAAATAACACCAGATTAAGACTCAAGATTAAGACTGCTTTTTTCCTGAACTGTTGCATCGATTTCTGTTGCATCAAGATGAAGATCAAGACTTCTGAAAATGGTAAAACTACTGATGCCATTTTATATCACATAGCTAAAGATTTATTCGAATTTTTTAATGGGTTTGATTGCTTGCATGAAACTAAAAAACAGATTATAGACAGATGTAAAATTGAAATGCAGGCTGGATGTAATTGCTGGTCAGCTGATGTTATTGAAAAAGCTTGGAAAGAAACAAAAATAACGGAAAAAAACCACCAAGAACACTGGGCTTTTGTGATAATGATGCAGGTGATAAAAAGTTTAATTTGTGATAAATGTAAACAAAATCCAGCACAGGAGGAATCAGGTCCTGTATCAGAAGTGGTGGGTTTAAGAAGCAATGTAAAAAGGAAATGTGATCTTGGGTCAACTGAAAAATGTAAGAAAGAACACCCAGAAGACAGATCCTCTCAAAGCACTGCTGAACAGGACACAATGGGAACTGCTGGGAGAGATGAGCAGCATTCTGGAGGAAAACACCAAACAACTAGCTCTGGGCAAACCATCTACATACGTGTCCCATTCTTAGAAATGATTCCAAATGAACAACACGAAGGAGAACGAGTTCAAAATGTTATATCTGACTATAAATTAATAGCTGGACTTCCTGGACCTCCTGTAAATTCTGAAATAAGGAGAAGAAAATCTTATGTCATGTCCTTCAACCATGAAACCAGGAATGCTAACTGGGTGTATGAGATACTGTACCTGAGCGTCCTGTGAAGGCAGCACCATTTGAAGATCCCTATCACAGAGGTCATCTTGCTGCGGCGGCCAATCACAGGTGGTGTTGGGAAGCCCTTGATGATGCTAATATGAACGACAACATAGTACCACAGCATAAGACTTTAAACACAGGCCCGTGGAAAAGTTCGGAGAATTGCTGTCGAACGAGAGCCACAGCTGAAATTGATATCCGCAATGTCCACATGTACTCTGGACCAATTTACCCAAGAGATAGGGATCCTCTGTGGATCCAAGGGAAACAGGTGCCAAGCCACTTCTTTAAGGTGATCATTGAGGAGAATGTGGATGGGAGAGTAAATGAGCCGCGATGCTACTTGTTTCCCAATCAGGATCTCAGTAGTCAGGAAAATCGAGAAAATGTGGAACAATATAGAATGATTGGAACAAGAGACCTGAAAGCTATTACCATTGAAGACATTCAGAATGACTCTGGGCTGACTTTCATAGACATCAGACAGAACGCAGAGGCCCGTAAAATCACAGGGACATTGCATGGAAAATATGGAACCGCAGAGCCACGTACTGCTGAAATATAAGTCATAATATGCAATTAGCTTTGTAAACAAACATCCTCTATGATAATGCTTACATGTTTGTTTCTTTCTTTCTTTACAAAACTAAACTTTGTATTATTTTTATTATTAGTAGTAGTATATGACTTGAGCTGAATAGAACAGATAACAAACCAACAAGTGTCCAGCAGATACAGAAACTACAATATTGTTTAAAAGTCATCTCGTGTGGAAACATTGACATTTTTGATGACTTTTTTGTTATTCTAAAATTCTACTTAAATGTGATTTAATATGTATTTAATTATTTTTGAGTGCTTTGACATTTCTATTTTACCACACAGAACATTATTAGATGTAATTTGTAATTAAGTACTTTGAGAGACTGTATTTTGTATTTTAATTACTGTGCGCCTTTAGCCCCAACAGCAGGGGTGCTTTTTACCCCAAATACCATACTTTTACATATTCTTTCGTTATTTAAAAACTGTTGCTTTAATTATCTTAAACAAAACTGAAAATCATAAAGAAGACCTTTGTCTTAAAATATATGCATTAGTTTTAGCGATTCTCATTTGCTACTTAAACTACAACACTTTAAAAAAAACATCAAATATTAAATCAAGTAAGCACAGAATCAACTTTGCACTGCTGCGCGCGATCGAGTCAAGGATCAGACAAATATACACGTGCATCTTGAAAAGTGAATGTTTTGGAAAGTGCTATGCCACTTTTTTGTGCCATCTAGTCGTCTAGAGGAAAATAATATCATATGTGCCTTTTACCCCAGGGCGCCTTTAGCCTGGTTGTACCCTACTAACATTAGCAAATAATAAATGAAAAACTGACCATGAAAACAGTATTTTCCAGTCAAGATGGAAACCAGATTATCTTTTTAACAAGTTCAAGGGCATACACATATGTTTGGTATAAGAAATTTGTGATCCGCACTCACGAGAACAGTCTTCTTTTTTCATTTTCATTTTACATTCAGAATCATCATTGATAGGGAAAAGACACAAACGTTTCGGCTCAGAGCCTTCCTCAGTGTGTAAAGCAATTCAATCCCTCCACCCACTTTTCAAATCACTAATTATGGCGACGTCATCACTCATTAGCCAATGTTAAATCACCAAAATCATTCAAACATTTCCTTTTAAATACTGGACAATTTTCATATATATATATATACAGTGGTGTGAAAAATAGTTGGCCCCCTTCCTGATTTTTTTATTTTTTTGCATGTTTGTCACACTTTAATGTTTCAGATCATCAAACAAATTTAAATATTAATCAAAGATAACAAGTAAACACAACATGCAGCTTTTAAATGAAGTTTTTTATTATGAAGGGAAAACAAAATCCAAACCCACATGGCCCTGTGTGAAAAACTGTTTGCCCCGAAAACATGGCAAAAACATGGAACAGTGGTGAACCTTCCCAGGAGTGGCCGGCCGACCAAAATTACCCCAAGAGCGCAGCGACGACTCATCCAAGAGGTCACAAAAGACCCCAGAACAACATCCAAAGAACTGCAGGCCTCACTTGCCTCAGTTAAGTTCAGTGTTCATGACTCCACCATAAGAAAGAGACTGGGCAAAAATGACCTGCATGGCAGAGTTTCAAGACGAAAACCGCTGCTGAGCAAAAAGAACATAAAGGCTCGTCTCAGTTTTGCCAGAAAACATCTTGATGATCCCCAAGACTTTTGGGAAAATACTCTGTGGACTGACGAGACAAAAGTTGAACTTTTTGGAAGGTGTGTGTCCCATTACATCTGGCGTAAAAGTAACACAGCATTTCAGAAAAAGAACATCATACCAACAGTAAAATATGGTGGTGGTAGTGTGATGGTCTGGGGCTGTTTTGCTGCTTCAGGTCCTGGAAGACTTGCTGTGATAAATGGAACCATGAATTCTGCTGTCTACCAAAAAATCCTGAAGGACAATGTCCGGCCATCTGTTCGTGACCTCAAGCTGAAGCGAACTTGGGTTCTGCAGCAGGACAATGATCCAAAACACACCAGCAAGTCCACCTCTGAATGGCTGAAGAAAAACAAAATGAAGACTTTGGAGAGGCCTAGTCAAAGTCCTGACCTGAATCCTATTGAGATGCTGTGGCATGACCTTAAAAAGGTAGTTCATGCTCGAAAACCCTCTAATGTGGCTGAATTACAACAATTCTGCAAAGATGAGAGGGCCAAAATTCCTCCACAGAGCTGTAACAGACTCATTGCAAGTTATCACAAACGCGTGATTGCAGTTGTTGCTGCTAAGGGTGGCCCAACCAGTTATTAGGTTTAGGGGGCAAGCACTTTTTCACACAGGGCCATGTGGGTTTGGATTTTGTTTTCCCTTCATAATAAAAAACTTCATTTAAAAACTGCAAGTTGTGTTTACTTGTGTTATCTTTGATTAATATTTAAATTTGTTTGATGATCTAAAACAAAGTGTGACAAACATGCAAAAAAATAAAAAATAAAAAATGGATGATAACTGTCAATAGACAATTTTGTGTTTTTATCTGTTTGTTTTCGAAATACTGTTGTATGTACACGTTTGGAAATCTGTATTTTTATTTAAATCACCATCACACCACTTCTCACAAACAATAACGGGGACGCCAGAGTTGCACTTGCCTCGAATTTCAAAGGTAAAATGCATAGTCAACAAAACCTTTTTGCCAAATGCATGACAGAAATGTTTGCAGAAATGTTTCCGAAAGCTAAACCTGCTGGCAGAGAACAAATTTGCTTTTTCAATAAGCCTGTCTGGTGTTTTTGCTACATATTTTTAAATGTGAACCAGTGGATCAACAAGCTAATGCATTATAAAAATCTAAACAATTAAATAAATAAAAAAAAGACTTAAAAGATATATCATTTAATTCTCAAATAATTCAATATATGTATATATGAAAGAAGCTGCTTTGTTGCTCAGTGCAAACCTACTAAAATATTTATCAGTATATCCAGTCAGATATTGCTCACTGAAGGTCATTACTGGACAGAAGAACCGAGCAATTAATCGCTGTGCTGCTCCTGAACTTGTGAATTTGCTTGCTAGCTGACGAGTGACTAGCTTTATTTCTATAAATAAAATGTAATTATAAAGAGGCTATATGTAAGCATTTTCATGCATTAATCACTTTTTATTGCCAATGAGTGAACAGCTTGTAAGGAAACGTGAAAAATCATGGGTTGTCTATGAAAGTCTGTAGACTGATTATTATCTGAAGGACTTGAGATGGAAAATCCAAAGAAAACTATCATAAGAGTGTCATTTTAATCAAGTTTATCTGTCGTCATGATGCGTGGTGTGTGGGAATATACACATTTTCTCTTATGAGTATGTTTTATTATCTTTTCATGCATTCCATATTTGATCAGTTTATTCAGTTATGTATTTTTACAAGTATATTCATCTTCTGATTCTCTTATGATATTGGCATCTGATTTACAATCTCTGGATATTATATTATATTTTTATAGGAGTATTCAGTTATACTCATTTATATCTTCTAGAATACTCCTTGAAGTTTAATTTAGGTCAAGTACCTGCTACATTTTGTTTTCCTTCATTTGACAAAACAACAGTCTGCGTAATATGTATATATATTTTTCATTTAAGGTGCATCTTGTTATGTTAATAATGACTGAACCGGATGATGGAAACTTGTTTTTGCAAGGTATTTTTATATATGCACGGATGTTGCTCGGTTTGTCTTTATATATTTTCTTGGTATTAATTACTCCCTTCTAAGAGTTGATATGGTATTTAATCTAGTGATATTTGAAGATTTGCAGAACTTGCTGTTTCTGCTTTTCAGACAGCTTCTTCTTTTATCTTGCTCTTATTGCATGCTCTGAACATCTTCATCTCTCGGCTCTTGAATATTACTATACTCAGATCGCTCAGATTGACTATCTTAGTTTTAGCAGAATATATTCAGTTTGGATATTGTATCCTTTTTTAATCTTTTCTTTTCATTTTCATATTTTATATTTAATTATCTGTAATCTTTATCACTCGTGCTTATGATAATTGATTTTTAATAAACTACTCTTTTACGGAAAGACTTGGTCTGCCTGGATCTCTTCTCAGTGCATCAATACACAAACACACGAGGAAGAGCTCCTTAAAAAACACAACAAACTCCTCGTGTGTTTGCGCACACTTGGTGAATAAAGCTTATTCTGATTCTGATTCTGATGTCGGTGAATCAGTTCAGTCACAGTTTTGGATTTTCTTTCATTTTCATTAATAATCACTTACTGCTCACGACTAGAAGCTTCAGTGAGGACCAGACTATCTTTATTTCATACATTTAAAAACTATGCAGTGTTTTATTTTACATTTGATTATTCAATTTCTGTATTATTTCTTGGATGCAACTTTTTTTTTTTTTTTTGGCCAAAATGTATTTTAAATATATGCTAAATATGTTGCAAACAGTGAAGCTAAATTAAATATATTTTCGAAATAGTGAATATATTTAGTTTCAACCTTCATATACCAAAATGTATTTCTCAATGTATTTCAAAGGCAAGAAAAAGCATTTCCTTGGAATGAAATACATAAAGGTCAAAATATATTGTTTAAATGCTTTTAAAATATATATTTATATATTTAAAATATATTTTCAAAAGTAAATATATTTTCTACTAATAAAATATATTAAATATAAATATTTTATAGTAATATGTTTTTGGCCTTTTTTGCTATATTTTTAAATGTATAAATACATTTTCAAAAATATACAGAAAATGCCAAAAATATATTAGTAGAAAATGTATTTATGTAAATATATTTTGGAACATATTTTAGCAAATATATTTCTTGGCCATTTTTGTATATATATATATATATATATATATATATATATATATATATATATATATATTATTTTTTAATTATTATTATTTTTTTTTTAAATGTAAAATATTTTCAGACATACATATTTGAAATATATGAATATATTTTCAGAATAGACAGTAAAAAAAAAAAAAAAAAACCTCAGAAAATAACATTTTTTTCCCCAGTCATTTTAAATTGTATGCAAAACTCTGTAAAATGACTAACAATATCTGTAAAATTAAGAATTCAGCTGTTATTTTAAGTATTTTATCATTATCGACGCATTACAGTAATTTTCATTTTTATACAGATAAATACAGGTGCATCTCAATAAATTAGAATGCCATGGAAAAGTTCATTTATTTCAGTAATTCAACTCAAATTGTGAAACTCGTGTATTAAATAAATTCAATGCACACAGACTGAAGTATTTTAAGTCTTTAGGTCTTTTAATTGTGATGATTTTGGCTCACATTTAACAAAAACCCACCAATTCACTATCTCAACAAATTAGAATATGGTGACATGCCAATCAGCTAATCAACTCAAAACACCTGCAAAGGTTTCCTGAGCCTTCAAAATGGTCTCTCAGTTTGGTTCACTAGGCTACACAATCATGGGGAAGACTGCTGATCTGACAGTTGTCCAGAAGACAATCATTGATACCCTTCACAAGGAGGGTAAGCCACAAACATTCATTGCCAAAGAAGCTGGCTGTTCACAGAGTGCTGTATCCAAGCATGCTAACAGAAAGTTGAGTGGAAGGAAAAAGTGTGGAAGAAAAAGATGCACAACCAACCGAGAGAACCGCAGCCTTATGAGGATTGTCAAGCAAAATGGACTGAAGAATTTGGGTGAACTTCACAAGGAACGGACTGAGACTGGGGTCAAGGCATCAAGAGCCACCACACACAGACGTGTCAAGGAATTTGGCTACAGTTGTCGTATTCCTCTTGTTAAGCCACTCCTGAACCACAGACAACGTCAGAGGCGTCTTACCTGGGCTAAAGAGAAGAAGAACTGGACTGTTGCCCAGTGGTCCAAAGTCCTCTTTTCAGATGAGAGCAAGTTTTGTATTTCATTTGGAAACCAAGGTCCTAGAGTCTGGAGGAAGGGTGGAGAAGCTCATAGCCCAAGTTGCTTGAAGTCCAGTGTTAAGTTTCCACAGTCTGTGATGATTTGGGGTGCAATGTCATCTGCTGGTGTTGGTCCATTGTGTTTTTTGAAAACCAAAGTCACTGCACCGGTTTACCAAGAAATTTTGGAGCACTTCATGCTTCCTTCTGCTGACCAGCTTTTTAAAGATGCTGATTTCATTTTCCAGCAGGATTTGGCACCTGCCCACACTGCCAAAAGCACCAAAAGTTGGTTAAATGACCATGGTGTTGGTGTGCTTGACTGGCCAGCAAACTCACCAGACCTGAACCCCATAGAGAATCTATGGGGTATTGTCAAGAGGAAAATGAGAAACAAGAGACCAAAAAATGCAGATGAGCCGAAGGCCACTGTCAAAGAAACCTGGGCTTCCATACCACCTCAGCAGTGCCACAAACTGATCACCTCCATGCCACGCCGAATTGAGGCAGTAATTAAAGCAAAAGGAGCCCCTACCAAGTATTGAGTACATATACAGTAAATGAACATACTTTCCAGAAGGCCAACAATTCACTAAAAATGTTTTTTTTATTGGTCTTATGAAGTATTCTAATTTGTTGAGATAGTGAATTGGTGGGTTTTTGTTAAATGTGAGCCAAAATCATCACAATTAAAAGAACCAAAGACTTAAACTACTTCAGTCTGTGTGCATTGAATTTATTTAATACATGAGTTTCACAATTTGAGTTGAATTACTGAAATAAATGAACTTTTCCACGACATTCTAATTTAAAAATCTAAGCTCATATGTAGTCATGTTTAAAGATATTGATTCTAAAACTTATTTATATTGCATATTATCTATATCAGGGGTGCCCACACTTTTTTGTGTTTGGTTTTTTAACGGCGCCCGGGGAGCAGTTGAGAGTTCGGTGCCTTGCTCAAGGGTCTCACCTCAGTTGTGGTATTGAGGGTGGAGAGGGTGCTGGTTATTCACTCCCCCCACGACAATCCCTGCCGGACCTGAGATTCAAACCCACGACCTTTGGGTTACAAGTCCAACTCTCAGTCCATTAGGCCACGACTGCCCCTGACCAATCAAATTAACCAAATTAATGTTTGGTCATACTGCCAACCTCTTGAAGATGTTCATTATTATTATTATTATTATTATTATTATTATTAAGGCATACATTTATGCTGATAGACAAATGTATTAAACAAGTTGCAATGAGATGCACATATACAGTACCTCAGCACACAATTCTCAACCATGGTGAGGATCAAGAAATGTTAAATCAGTTAAAATATTAACTCTGATCCACATGACAGCTAACTGACAGTGACAGCAGCAGCAGCATAAATTAAGCCAAAACAGTGTTAATATTTTAATAATAATTAACATCAAAATTTTTCAAGCTGCAATGTATGCTGGGAACTTGTGCAATATTGTTCAATGTAAAATTGTTTGCTCAGATGACTCAATTTGAAAATAGTATCTAAGTACACTCTTAAAAATAAAGGTGCTTCACGATGCCATAGAAGAACCTTTTTGTCTAAATGGTTCCATAAAGAACCTTTAACATCTGAAGAACTGTTCTTCAGATTATAAAAAGATAAGAAAGAGATGGTTCTTTGGAACCTAAAATGGTTATTCTATGGGTTCGCTGGAAGAACCTTTTAAGCACCTTTATTTTTAATTAAACAAAACAACTTTTGCTAGTGACATATTTAGAGTATTTTTGTTCAGTTCACACAAAAAAATTAAACTGACTTCTACTAAAAATTCTTTTTTACATTGGTTAGTAGAACTTTTCGAAAATTGGATTTTTTACAGTGAGCTTTCGCAACCATATGTGGGGATGGGGAACACGATGGCCTGGACAATTCTGCACTTCGTGGAGAGGCTAATATCTTTAATATCCTCCCTGTCGTACACCTTTGCCTGTTTTGAACCATTCTGTATTACTGTATGCTGTGTAGACCGTTGCCTCCTGGTCAATGTATAATGATCATTTCAATATGATCAAGTGCAGTGGGATGCCTTGTTCTTCCAGTGCATTCCACAGCTTGTCGTGTTCAACACAGTCGAACACTTTGCTGTAATCGATGAAGCACATATAGATGTCCTTCTGCTACTCTCTGCAAATGTGAGTATTAGAAACCAAAAACACGGTTCCTGGTGTTAAAATCACATTTTTTGAACTACTGTATAGTAAATTGTTGAACTGCTGAAGGTGTGTAAACAGTATAGTTTATTTGTGATTTTTCTGTAAAAACATGTTTTTATTATAGTGAACAGGGGAGCTCCAGTAAACACACGTATGTGTCCAAAGTAAATTTACATAAACCATATACATCTTAAAGACGATTACTAAATGTCAAATTTTGATTTGTGAAAGGAAAATGTTTTAAAAGAATTACAGATGAGCATATCACAACATTAACACATCTGAGTGAGTGATGTAACGTTATGCGTGCTGTTTTGTAGAATTCACTGTTGTCAACACTGGAGTAACTAAACATAAGTTATCTATTTCATTTGTCCATTAGTATTGTAGATAAATTTAGGAACATTTGTGTTGGATAAAATGTGAGTTAACACATCAGCAGCTACAGTACCTCAACATGTAAATATAGTATTGAGCAGATAAATCACAGAGGAGACTGAATCTTGTCTGGATGTTACAGGGACAGATGAGACACACATGTGTTTATCCAGTGAAGATTGACTAATGAAGGAATGCTGCCATCGAAGGCTCTCAGTGAGTATACTACAGACATCAATAAAATATCTTTTAAATCTTAAGTTGTAGTTTATTTTAATTATTGTCATTTCAAACAGAACTGCAGAGCTTTTGTGGTGGAGCAGGACCTGCAAGGAAAGGTGACGGCGGCATTTGTGGAATAAAGCGAAAACCTGAGATCATTTTGTAATACTAATACAGAAATCAAATGACATTTTGTTAAAAATGACAGCTTTTGTTTTGTGCTTGTGTATTTTTGCAGGATCTGAAATGTCTGCAGACTGGTGTGAGCAGTGAGGAATCCACAGCAGCATCCTGGAAATGGTCCAGCAATATTACAAGCCAATGTAAACATCTCAATTGCATTGTCTGTAAATATGCAACAAACAAATGTACAGAGGTCCTATTTTTTATTAGTGGCCTACAGAACATTCTCAAAACAACCTAAGAGGACAGTTAAAAAGGGCTTATTAAAAAATAAATAATAAATAATAATAAATAACTAAAATTATATATTTACTCAAAATGGTACCATATTGTAACGGAGTCGATGAGACGTGAGGCGTGCGGATCCATATGCAAGCTTTTATTAATAAACATGGTCAACACAGGCAGGGTCGAACAACAGCAAATGGGCACGGGCAAGACACAAGAGTAGTCCAGTGATTAGACGGGGTAAATGTAATCCAGGGGCCAAAACAAAGAGAGATAATCCAAGTACACGAGCAATGGTCCAGACAGTAGCAAAAAGAGTCCAAACGACAAGACAAGAGAGAGATCTAAGGCAGGCTATAAACTACAGGGCAGGCAGAGATAAAACAGAAACAAGATACACAGGCTAGGATCAAGACACGAATGACTCAGGCAATAAACAGGATAAACTAGACTAAAACTCAGACAATAAACTGGCTCCGTAAAGTAGTGATGTGACGTTCGACACCGAGGCTTCGAAGCTTGTATCAAAAAAACGAAACATCTCACATTGAAGCACTGTATCAGAGCTTGATTCGTTTTGCCAAAAGCATGTGTTCTATGACGTCCGAAGCTTCATTTGCCTGAAAACCACGTGACTGCTTCAGTATCCGGTTCAAACGAAGCAAACCTCAGCCTCAGCCGTTTCCTTTATATTATATTACATTATAATGCGTTAGCCATCATTTATTTATTAAAATGATTTTGTTTCTGTATTTTAAAATACATGTTTTATATTAATGACAGTATATTTTAGTGACAGTATATTTATTGAACCAAAATTTATTTTATTTTACAAACTTTGCTAAAGTGATTGTTTTGAACAAGTATTAACTCAGACATTATGTTAAAAAAAACAACAAAAAAAAAACATTATATTAGGTAAAGTATTTGTATCAATACTGTGTGCCCCGTGTGTGGTAAAAGGCCCCTCTTTACATTTCTAAGATTTTTAAACAAAATAAACAACTTGAATGATTTAATTTCACACAAAATCTGTTGCTCCATTAATGTTCAATACAATGTATATATTTTATTTCTGCAATTATACATTTTAGGCGTAGTGAATAGCACATTTTTTTCTTAAGGGGGCCTTTAGCCCCGTTGTACCCTAAATGTTTACATTAGAGTGCATGTCCTACTGCGCTGTAATTAATAGTTTAGCAGTTAAAACTAGCGACCTCTCCTGTTTGGAGACAGTATTAATATCATAAACTGAAAGCAATATACGTGACTTACTTTTTAAATGTTTTAAAATTGATCACCCGAGTCTAATATAATCCAGCGGGCCCAATCCCTGCCTTATAGTTTAGTTATTTTAATCTCATTTGTCAACACTGAGATAACGGTGTGGTGCTTTCTTCTCTTGTAGAGACTTCAGAGAGGTCTCACATCACCTGAGCTGCAGCAGTTACTGGTCTTTTTGCTCGGACAGCAAACTGCTCAAATTAAGAACTCATCTTCAAAGCCACTTCAACAAAGCAGTTGTCTGTGAAGGTATGAATACCTTGAGTTGTTTGTTTAATATATGTACTCACAATATATATTGCATACTAGTTTACCAGTGTACGTATTTATTTTAGGTTTTACTATACACCGATGTGGACTAGCACTGAATCGATTTGTTGCAACCAATTATTGGTGTGATTATTTAGTTGTTGAATAAGGAACAAGGAAGGTTTTTTTTTTTTTTTGGCATTAACAGAGAGAATATTCTTTCTTTCTTTTTTCTCAGTATGCTCTACATCTTGTCGTGGGAGCACCTTTTGATTTTACATCTGTGAGTAATTATCAGTTAATGTTATTGATCTTGTCAATAATGATGTTGTAGCAGTTGATATTTCAGGATTTCTCTCTGTTTTTGTCTTCCAGTGTGACTTTCCAAACATATGGAGATGGTGGACTCTTATTCTTCTGGAGATCTTTGGGGTTTTCTCCTCGAGCCCACCATTACATTTGCACCCCCTTCTGACCAATTTTAAATGAACCAAGATATGTATATTACAGAACTAGAAGAGGCCTTTCCAAGTGGAGAACAGACTACACTTACCAGCAGTGAGGCATGTCTGAAATATAAATACACTATCTATCTATCTATCTATCTATCTATCTATCTATCTATCTACAGTGGTGGCCAAAATGATTAGAACCAGCAGCTAAAAATGGTTTTAAGTCAGTTATTTCTATCTTTTTCTGTAGTGTGTCAGTAGGAAACATTCATTTAGCCATTAATTGTAATAATCCAGTGAGATTTTTGAGATCTGATCTGATCATCATCAGTCTGTCTGGAATGACATGAAGAAACAGAACAAACTGAGACAGACTGAATCCAGAGCAACTGTGTCTCCGAAACGCTTCAAGAAACCTCCTGCAAAGCTCCTGAGAAACTCTGCTCAAGTGCACCGAGGACAAAAGCTGCTTTAAACACAAAGGATGCTCACAACTAATGTTGATTTCATTTAGAAGTCAATTGATAAAGTGCCTAAAACTTTTAACAGTACTGTAGCTTTGCAGGTAGTTTTCTTGAAGCATCTTAGAGACGTTGAACCAGTTCTTCTGGATTTAGTCTGTCTCAGTTTCTCCGAATATTTGCACTGATTTTCGCGTTCAGTGTGAAAAGGCCTTTTAGCTGGCATCTGGTAACACACTGTTATATAACTCACCATCACAGATTTTTACTCGCATCTGGCGCTTGGTGAGTGTTCATTTTTGGCCCTGTGCATATGTTATAAAAACAGAAACTCATTAAATGGCTATTTTTATTTTTTTAAATCATTTTGATGACATTTCTGCCCCACTGTGTGCCATGGCAGTGAGACGAGAGAGATCGCATAATTTAATTTAACATTAATATAATACACAATCATCCTCTGTAAAGAAAAGAGGCGTGAACATATGAGAATTTATCATTATCTTTATAAATGTGCGCTCTTTTGGGCTAAAGTCTAAATGGAGCTGTTTTTATGCAGACCAGATAAACTCAGTCTAAGCCTCTGTGTTTTTCTCTGTTTGCCTGCAAGCTACAGTTTAATGATGCTTTATTGGTATCGATTGCTGCTTAAAAGTAATGTGACTGTCTACATACAAAAAAAAAAAAAAAAAAAAAAAAAAAAACCTGCTGAAAAGTTGGGGTGCTTGGTCTCAGACTCACACATTGACTAATCAGTTGTTCCAGAAGGTGGCAGCACTGTCTCATCAAAACAGCAGCGACTGCAACAACTGCTACTTATCAGTCCACTCTAGCAACTTTTTCTTTCATAAGCACTTAGCAACAAATTTAGATACTCATCATTTATCTGGTAACTTTTAGCAACTTTTTATAAGTGACTCAAATAATAAAAAGGAACATTTTCCATTTAAATTACACAAAAAGAGAAAACCAAAGATACCTAGTAGTCCACACATCACGTGAATTAAGTTATTTGCTATTTTGCAATTGTTTTAATTTAATAATAATAATAATAATATATTTTAGTAATTTACTAATTGTTCATTTATGATGCAATTTGTTAGTAGCTTGTACTTGTGATTGTTGATCAGTTGGTACACTATAAGAAAAATATCTAGAAAAATGGAAAAGGTACTAGTAATTTTCCAGGACATTATTCGTAATCTGTTGTAACCCTGTAATCCGAAAACACAAAATACAATACGTAATGAAATATTCAGTTAAAAAATAATTACGGAAAATCCCATATTAACATATTAGATTGTGCACTATTTTTACAGACATTTCTTGGAGTGTAGCAGACTAACTAACTACTAATACACTGCTTAAAACTATAACTGTTCAGAATGTATAGTTTTACTTGTTTACTAGCTAATAAAACTTTTATAATCGCTCAAAAAAAATTGTTTTTAATAATTAAATGTATTTAAAAATAGTTATCTCTATTTTAATAATATATTGTGCATTTATATTATTTTACGAACAAATAAAAAATAAACACACATATATATACACAACAGGTGCATCTCAATAAATTAGAATGTCATGGAAAAGTTCATTTATTTCAGTAATTCAACTCAAATTGTGAAACTCGTGTATTAAATAAATTCAGTGCACACAGACTGAAGTATTTTAAGTCTTTGGGTCTTTTAATTGTGATGATTTTGGCTCACATTTAACAAAAACCCACCAATTCACTATCTCAACAAATTAGAATACTTCATAAGACCAATAAAAAAACATTTTTAGTGAATTGTTGGCCTTCTGGAAAGTATGTTCATTTACTGTATATGTACTCAATACTTGGTAGGGGCTCCTTTTGCTTTAATTACTGCCTCAATTCGGCGTGGTATGGAGGTGATCAGTTTGTGGCACTGCTGAGGTGGTATGGAAGCCCAGGTTTCTTTGACAGTGGCCTTCAGCTCATCTGCATTTTTTGGTCTCTTGTTTCTCATTTTCCTCTTGACAATACCCCATAGATTCTCTATGGGGTTCAGGTCTGGTGAGTTTGCTGGCCAGTCAAGCACACCAACACCATGGTCATTTAACCAACTTTTGGTGCTTTTGGCAGTGTGGGCAGGTGCCAAATCCTGCTGGAAAATGAAATCAGCATCTTTAAAAAGCTGGTCAGCAGAAGGAAGCATGAAGTGCTCCAAAATTTCTTGGTAAACGGGTGCAGTGACTTTGGTTTTCAAAAAACACAATGGACCAACACCAGCAGATGACATTGCACCCCAAATCATCACAGACTGTGGAAACTTAACACTGGACTTCAAGAAACTTGGGCTATGAGCTTCTCCACCCTTCCTCCAGACTCTAGGACCTTGGTTTCCAAATGAAATACAAAACTTGCTCTCATCTGAAAAGAGGACTTTGGACCACTGGGCAACAGTCCAGTTCTTCTTCTCCTTAGCCCAGGTAAGACGCCTCTGACGTTGTGTGTGGTTCAGGAGTGGCTTAACAAGAGGAATACGACAACTGTAGCCAAATTCCTTGACACGTCTGTGTGTGGTGGCTCTTGATGCCTTGACCCCAGCCTCAGTCCATTCCTTGTGAAGTTCACCCAAATTCTTGAATCGATTTTGCTTGACAATCCTCATAAGGCTGCGGTTCTCTCGGTTGGTTGTGCATCTTTTTCTTCCACACTTTTTCCTTCCACTCAACTTTCTGTTAACATGCTTGGATACAGCACTCTGTGAACAGCCAGTTTCTTTGGCAATGAATGTTTGTGGCTTACCCTCCTTGTGAAGGGTGTCAATGATTGTCTTCTGGACAACTGTCAGATCAGCAGTCTTCCCCATGATTGTGTAGCCTAGTGAACCAAACTGAGAGACCATTTTGAAGGCTCAGGAAACCTTTGCAGGTGTTTTGAGTTGATTAACTGATTGGCATGTCACCATATTCTAATTTGTTGAGATAGTGAATTGGTGGGTTTTTGTTAAATGTGAGTCAAAATCATCACAATTAAAAGAACCAAAGACTTAAACTACTTCAGTCTGTGTGCATTGAATTTATTTAATACATGAGTTTCACAATTTGAGTTGAATTACTGAAATAAATGAACTTTTCCACGACATTCTAATTTATTGAGATGCACCTGTGTATATATATATATATATATATATATATATATATATTTTTTTTTTTTTTTTTTTTTTTTTTTTTTGCTGAGATTTGATGCAGTGACTCAATTTTGTATCATCATGAGGTCACAATGTCATTTAGCAACTTTTAGCAACAAATCGACCTTCCTTAAGGAACTTCCCCTGAAGTTGGCAACACTGATTGTCATGACATAGGTGCAACATTAGTATAAAAGAGTACAAAGACATTTTTATTGGTTATAACTTCCAGGGAAAAATACAAGAGATGCTGGACAAAGAAGAATCTTTCTAGAGTCGACCGCCTGCATTCGTGCATGTTATCAAACAGAGTATACAGTACTTTGAAATACTGTGTGTTCGACTGTATGCATAAGTGTACATGTGCAAAAACTACATAGGCCTATATTTTGGGCTTAAGACTGCTGACTCTTTGCCCCGCTGTAATGACGGCATTGACTTTACAGGCAGCGTTTGAGGACAAAGACACCTAACTAAACTAATTTCAGACAAACTAAATTGAAACAAAAAAACTGAAACTGTTTTGAACAAATTAACTGCATAACAATCACTTTATATATATTATTATTATTATTAGGAATAATAATCACTATTTTATATATATATATATATATATATATATATATATATATATATATATATATATATATATATATATATTTTTTTTTTTTTTTTTTTTTTTTCACTGAATATTTTTATTTAATTACCATATTTATTAAACGTGCACCTTAACTTTCATTAAAAAGGCTTATTTCTTTAGGCTCATTTTGTAAATCTAATTTAAGCTGTAGACAAGTGCAAACTGGTGCTTAAGTCAGAAGTCAGAAAGAGCTTTATTGCTAGTATGTTTGCACATAGAAGGAAATTGGGTAATATTTTACAATAAGCTTCATTAGTTTACATTAGTTAACATGAACTAAGAATGAACAATATTTCTACAGCATTTATTAATCTTAGTTCATGTTAATTTCAACATTTACTGATGCATTATTAAAATCACAAGTTGTGTTTGTTTAACTATCATGAACAAACAATGAATAATACATGTATTGTACTATTTATTAATCTTTATTAATGTTAGTTAATGGAAACACAGTTGTTCACTGTTAGTTCATGTTAATTCACAGTGCATTAACTAATGTAAACTATCATTAACTAATGAAACCTTATTGTGAAGTGTTACCGTAATTTGTTTTAGTGTCACAAGCTGATGAATGATCTTCAAATACTGCTTTTATTGCTCATCAAACACAACTTTAAGCAAATAATGTTAAAAATCCTATCTAATCCAATCAATCCTAATTTTAACTAATAGGCTAAACAGTGAAATTAAAGCATACTTCAGCTAAAATACCTTGGACGACCCATGCAACAAATTATATAATTGTTGTTCCTCAAAGCCTCGAAAAGCTCCTTATGGAGTTTCAAAATCTGATAAAGTTTCTTCAGGTTCATGATCTAGTCGGTCAGAGTGAGTCACCTCGGAGTCGTCGTCTTCGGAAGATGACGACTTCTTCATGTATGCAGTTCACTAGAAATGCCACCCACGTGACACCATGACGCCATTTTTAGCTGCTCCCGCCTTTGCTTTGTTCAAATTTCTGCATTAAATGCTGTATTAAACTAATTAATGCATAATGAATTCTAATCCCTGCTGTGTTAAACTAATGTATCGGTCATTACATCTGCAAGGTTTAATTGGAAACCCACCCTGTGCTTGTTTCTGTGTGTTTTAGACTGATCCCGGAACTAAGACACCATCGTGTGTTAAAGGCTGTTGTAAAAGGCTGACACTGTGTTAGGACGTCCAAGCTTCTTCCTACAGGTAAGAATTACATGTTACTCTTAAATATGTAGCTACGCCTGATTAACAGCTTTAGAAAACAATTATAAGAGGAGGAAAGGATGCTGAAATGTTTGAGTTACTCTTTTGACTAGATGCACCGCGCTGGTGCACGATTTTTGATTCTTATGATAAAATCTGTTTGTGAATGTAAATCTGGATCCAGATTCTACGCCGTTTTCTTTCATTAGAGAGTGAGGTGGATTTACAAGAATGAAAGCATCAGGGATTTTTTAGGTAATGTGTGGTCATGACTAAAGTGCGTGGGTGAGGCAGGAAAACCACATGGACGTTTCCTGAAAAAAGATCTCAATGTGAAGTGTTTTATACAAAGAGTGGTTGAAAGTTTATTAATGTTTTGTGTTGTGTTGGTTTTGTGCTTTAATTTTGGACTTGTAATCTGTGGGATGTAAATCTGTGCGGAAGGACTCAATGATTTTACTTTTACCACATCTTTTTGCTGGTGTCGTGTAACTTTCTAAGAATTGTTTTCTCAGTCTCACAGTTCGTTCACATCAGACGAGAGAGATCTTGATACTGATCAGAAGATAACCGCTTGTTTACTGTATGAATGGTCTATTAAACTATCACCACGTGTTTGTGTCTGTGCTTTAGTTTCACATGTACGGATATAGTACTATTCCGCTTCTAAATGGTGGATTCACAGTTAAAAATGAGACACGAAAAAAGTTTGCATGAGGTTCTTTTTGCCTTTGCAAGATCATTGACCTAAAAATGAAACATTTTTATCATTTCCTCATCACTTTCTGTTCTTCTGTGGAACAAAAAAGCAGCCATTTTTGTATGTATTCGCTGGTCTTTTGAATCGGTGGATCAAGTGCCATAATGCATATCAATAACCATGTTTTCTTGGAGATTTTTGCATCATGCATCAACACATTTTTCAATCATTTTTAAATGTGCATTACTGCATTTTAAAAAAATCAGTTGTGCAATAACTGACCGGTTATTTGACTCAGAAATCCCTCTCTCTGTCAGTGTTGGATGATGGACAGGATCATGAATGTGACGTGTTCAGAGATTCAGATCACAGACGGGTTTGAGTTCAGAGTCTCTGCTGATAGATTCACTCTCTTCCAGCAGTCTGACTGTGAACAGCTCTGGTACTCACAGGTGAGAGTGTTTCTGTTCTCAAACCACACCATTATTCACAATTAACGATTGTCCTAATAATGATTTATTTGTTCAGGATGATCGTCTGATAGCAGATCCATCAGATCCTCAGAAACTGATTGCTCCTGTTATTTCTGTCTCATCTGATCGTCTCGTCACGTCTCACTGTGTGGATGAACTTCATCACGAGATCCGCTGCGATACTTCAGGAGTAAATGATTTCTCTCTCTATATCACATTTATCTGTTTCATATTTAATCCTTCATGAACACTATAAATGCTGCTCTTATGAATCTTTCCTTCATCACAGTTCAGACTGAACACCGTCTTCAGAGGTGAGAGAAACACTTTAGTAAAAACTCTGTTGAACTGAATCTTCTGTGAATCTTCAAGTGAATCATGATGATTGTGAATGTGTTTTTCAGCGAGGAATCAAACTGCAGCGACTGCAAACTCAGGTGAGTTTCAGCTGATAAACGTCTGATTATTCACTAATAAAACACTGCAGATCTGATTCACACTCAATCCACTTTCAGTCTTTTCTCTCATATTGACTCATATTTATGATCTTCATGTGTTTTTAAAGATGTTCTGAATGAAGTGACTCCAGATCTCCAGCTCCCAGGTAAACTCCTGTGCTTCTGTTTCAATATTTATCATTTTAATCGATCAGCTGTTTTCATCAGTTTATGTATTCAGTCATTCAGCTGAATTTATGGTCTCTCACATGTACAGATCAGTGGTGGTGGATTTCTGCTCTTATTGTCATTGTTCTTCTGGTTTTGATCTGTTTCTTGCTGCGTAAAAGGATCTTCAGGTGAGTCGAGGCTGATCTCTCCTAATATGATTCTTCAGTCATTATATCTTATTCACAAGAGCTCATGTCATCACCAATCATTTTCGTTTATTTTATCATCTGCAACAGATTATTTAAGTCATTTGATCTCAAATCTCTCTGAATAAACAGGCAACATGTAATAACAAGTGTCCGTCTGTTTTCAGGTGTTTTCAGAGGACAGCCCAGTTCATCCGTCAGCGCGAAGCTCCAGACAACACGTGAGTGAATCAAACTGATAACTGAACTGATTTATTGAATCACATGATCATTTAGGAGCTGAATCAGATGGATGATGTTATAAGCTGTTGAATCTGTGTTTGCTGTTGTGTAACTGTGTGTGTTTCACGCAGGGATCTGGTGACGGTCAGATCTCATCATCCAGGAATAGGTTCAGTGAATCAGTTCAGCGAATCGGTTCAATGAATCAATTCAGTGAATCAGTTCAGTGAATCTGTTCTGTGTCCAGAGAATGATCACCATCTGATGGTTTGAATCAACATCACGGGTCATTTTAATATCTAGTCAAGTGGAAGAAGCGATGCTTTGTTTTTTTCTTCACAATGAAGCAGAAAGTCTATTTCCAGACCCTTCACCATCTCTGTTCCTCTCTGTTGACCTCCAGACGATCTGCTGAGACTCTCGTGACCTTCAGGAGGCAGTTCAAGACTCTTTTTCTGCATGCGCTTCACTGACCCACAGTCTTAAATCAAGAAAACTTTCTTAAAACAAACTAAAAAAAAATCTTATGTTCTGTACGGATTTACCGGAACAGGTATTTTTTACCAAACATTTTCAATTTGGCATGCATGTATATCCAGGGTTTCCGCGGAGTCTTAAATTTAGTTGTATCAAATTTAAGGCCTTAAAAAGTCTTAAATTGTACAAGAAAGTCTTAATTATGATTTCAAGAGGTCTTAAATTTGGAGACGGGAAGACCAGAATTGCGATATGGCTGAATGTGACGATTAAACTTCAAAAGGCTATGATTTGATTAAATAAACATGAGCGCTGCGAGTTCAAAGTCCGGTGCTGCGCTGCTTTGTGTTCTGCCTTTACCGGGAAAACTCTTATATTTCAGCCAAACGCGACACCTGCTGACAGAAAATGAATCGGTTAACATAGCTTAAACTAGAGTGCATGCGATTCAGTCTATTAAAATACATTTAGACTGATCACATAATTTAAGATATGGGGGCAGAAAATGTATAGCCTATATTTATATCATTTCATATAGTTAATATCACACGAAGAGTGCCATTTTCTCCAAAAATCAGCATGATTACAAATGTGATATTGATTTTATGCAACAGTTCAATAAACAATTAAGAGATTAATGTTCAGACTTTTGGATATTATAAGCTGGAACTTGCATGTGGGAAATAATTACATTAGGGGCTCCTCTTTTGGTGAAAGTTTTTGGACAGCTTTCAAAATGGCTGCCAGACAGTGTGAACACATGGAGAGCCATACCTCAGTGTGCAATGATCTGATTGACTTGAAATTATAGGAGGTATGTAGTAACAAACACATAAATTGGTTAAGACATCAAGTAGGATAATAAATAATTTTTTCTTTTTATAATCTGATCTCAAAAATGGAAGTGTGCTTAATGAGTATTTGTGCTTAATGAGTATGTTTGCCCTATATAAACGTATCTGTATACAATAATGCCACAATACCAACTACCAATAGGAGGTTTCCAGCCAACAGGAATAATTTATTTTGCCTATGCCACAATTTGAGGTAAATCCGGCCCTGTATTTGATATTGATTGTTGCCAAATTGGTTTGAAACAGTTGTTAAATAAACAATTAAACTGAATGCCTGTCTATCTGCTTGACTGACAGGGTTATTGATCACTGAGAGACCATTGACTTGGTATGATGTTGGTTCAATAGAATTTATTTTTATTTTTATTTGTAGTGGTGAGAGCTACTCCAACAGCAGTCCAAGTGGAGGGAAGCACAACCTGGTATCATCTAAACCACTGTACTAGAGTTCCCAAGAAAAAGACGGAAAGAGAGGAAAACAGACAGGCAGACTATGCAGCAGAGACTGACAAGGAGAAACCAGAGACACAAGATGAAGTGCAAACAGACAATAGCAGAAAAAAAGATTCACAAGGAGCTCCCATCCTCCTGTCAGATGAACAGGAGAGGAAAGAGAACAAATTTGACAATGTGTCTGAAGACCAACTTATGCCTAGAGCATCTAATAATGCAGATCCAAGCTCAACCAACAGAAAGCAACCAGACTTCCCTTCATTTAACCTTTCAACCATTGAATAACAGTGATAATGATATCAACTCAACAGAGCCAATGATAATCAAAAATCGAAGAGACACAGATTATGATATACAAGGGGACGAAGAAGTTAGTCAAAATGATGAATTATGGGAAACAGCTCAAAATAATGAATGGTACAGATGGGCAGCTTTTACTGCGAGAGAAACAAGTAAAGAAAATTGCTTGCTATGCTCCAAATCTCCGTTAAGCAAAGGGATAGCCGCACCAAATCCACATGACTACCAAAAGTGTGCCGAATTTGGGAGAAGCTTTTGTCATTTAACAGATTTTACTAGACCATATTATATTGCTGAATGTCTAGGATTCTTGGGAAATCCTAAATTAACAAATAATTTTTTAGACCACTCTGGGGATCTTGGTGTCAGTATTCGGACGTCAGCCGAAATATAAAAATTGAAAAACAGAAAGTAGAGATTCCGAAATGGTATGGTGTAGATTATAAACAAAAATATGAGTGTTTTCATAAACCAAAAGGAACACAATATGTGGGCAAGTTCAAGGGCAAATGTGCTATTGTTTGGTATATAGATAAGAAAAATTCTTGGAAATCTGGACTTCCTTCTAGAGCTCCAGAACTTTTAGCACTTGGAACAAGGAAAGGAAATAAAATAACAACTGAAGAATGTGAAAATCAAACTATTGCTTTACCTTCTATAGAAATTTATGACGACCAATCATTAATAATAGCACTTCTTTTGGATCTGTGGAGGTGAGACATTGTTGCCTTCTTTACCAGTTGAATGGAAAGGTATGTGCGTAAGAGTACGATTACTTCAAGAACTTAACATAGCACAATGGGGACCAGAACAGAGAGTAAACAAGGAAGACAACAGAATTAAAGAGGCTATGAGACAGACCCCAAGGTATATTTAGACTCAATTGGACAACCGAGAAGGATTCCTAATGAATTCAAGACAAGAGATGAAGTGGAAGCAGGTTTTGAATCAATATTTGTTTGGATCACACCTAACAAAAATGTAGAGTGGATTAATTATATTTATTATAACATTATCATCCAAGCACCCGATTCCTAGCCATTTCTAATATACATTTGATATGACTAAATATTATTAAATTGTAAAGCAATTCCAAGAACAGTTCCCTCTTCACGTAGGCCTAGTATTTTCATCGGTCAGTCGTAGAAAAATCTGATTGGTTGATAACTTTTGACGTTTAATCCAGGTGTGAAAAGAATTCACATCTAGCGCAAGAGCACGGAGAGATTTGCGAGCGCACAGGACAAAGTTTGAGCGCGCACACGCACACTCTGAGCGAGAGGAGAGACAGGTGTTAAGTGCGCGCGCTCTCTCTGCGCGAGAGCGCGCGTCCGGTTTTGTGCGAGAGCAAAGGAAATCTCGCGCTCGCGCATTATATTAATCTACTTTCGCGCTACAAAAATGCGCTCTCGACATTTGGCAGCAAAATAACGCCATAAAAATTGATCTTGAACTTGATGAAAATACAAAAATAATCATATATACATGAAAAATAATGTATCATATATGATTTAGATGACAGATCTAAGTAAAAAAGTATTTGAAAAGGAAAAGATGTAATTAGATTAATCAGAGATCATTAGAAACCTACCTCTCTCATGCAGAAACAGTGCAGAAAGTGAAGAGGAGGTGCAAAGACAGCAAACAACATTGCAGTCAGAAATTTAAAGGGGAAGGTGCACACACAGACAGGCAGGCATCAGGTAAACATTTGAAAATGTTTGTGTAATTCTGTATGAGCAGAGGTGGGTTCCTAATGAGCTCTGATTAATCTAATTACATCTTTTTTCTTTTAAACTACTTTTGTACTTAAATCTGTCATCTAAATCATATGTGAGACATAATTTTTCATATTCAAACAATGTACATTATTTGAAGGCAGATCAGACACATTTTAATCATTCATGATCGGAAATTGAGAAATCACACACCCGAACCCCAGAATACATTATTTTCAGTATTACATACGTAACGGGTCCCACTCGCCTGCTCCGAGCGGGTCTCGGACCCAAGTAGGGCTCGCTGCAGCCCACAAGATCCAGGGGGTGTGGTTGGATCCACATCTAGGAGGTGGAGATTGGTAGGTTTAGGGGTGGAGACAGGGATGGGCAGTATTTCAAATACAAAATACTATTTTGTATTTTAATACCTTTGAAAAAAATCAAATGTATTTTGTATTTTCAAAATACATAAAATACTTTTTGCCAATCGACCTCTTTATTAGACTGCTGATTTCCTATATCAACTTCAGACATGCCACTTTCATGCTTTTCCTGGGAAAATCTTATTAAAGTCAAAATCGTAGATATTTAAGATATTTAATTTTGAAAAAAAAAAAATTGAATAAAAATTCTGGATTTTCAGTTATACATGCTGTTTTGCTGTGTATAAACCATATAAAATGATTGAAATGGTTATTGCAGTACTATGTGCATGACTTTAACATTAAAACAAGGTGATCTTGCTTTTGTGGGAAAAAAAAGCATACCTGTGTCAGCAGGTAAAAAAAAAAAACTAGCAAGGGGAGCATAGCATTAGCACTAGTCAGTCTTGTTAGGTTATTTTGGTCAGATTTTGGTTTTATTAACTAGCTAGTCAAATCAAATGTGTTCATTAAACTTTAATCATTACTGCTTGCTATGGCGATATGACAATATAAATGTCGACGATGATACAAAGTGTAAATCTTTGTACTTTTTCTATATCGTTTATATATCGTCGTGGTATGCAAATACATCTGTGGAGCTTCTAGAGGGCAAGACCTATTGACATGTCAGAGCGATAAATAAACATGGATAAATTAGTAATAAGCAGATTTCTCTGTGTGTGTGTGTACCCCAAGACAAAGATAACTATAATGCTAATAATAAAGATTTTTTTTTTAATTGTTCTAAGGGCATACTCACACTAGGCACAGTTGCCTTGTACTAAAGCCCAAGCGTGCTTGTCCTTTCGCTAACAGACAGATATTAGAGGATTATTATAGAGGCAACTGAAGTTAATGGTGGAATTTGCAGCTTTATACACAAACTACATTACCTGTTCATCAATAAGATGAGAACCAGACCCATTATAAATCTAAATGTACTCGTATTAAATTAATTGAAAAGTGTGATATACAAGTAGTTATAAATTATATAAATTGATAATAGTGCAAACAAAAATAGTAAAATTAAAGGTGGGGTGAGCGATTTCTGGAAGCCAATGTTGATATTTGAAATCACCAAAACAAACACGCTCCTACCCCAAAAGTGTCTCGCCCCTATTTTGATAGCTCCGCCCCACACATACGTAGCTTACTCAACCCATGCAACGATTAGTTCTGTGAAACAAAGCAAAACCAATGTTACAGTCAGGTCCATAAATATTGGGACATCGACACAATTCTAACATTTTTGGCTCTATACACCACCACAATGGATTTCAAATGAAACGAACAAGATGTGCTTTAACTGCAGACTGTCAGCTTTAATTTGAGGGTATTTACATCCAAATCAGGTGAACGGTGTAGGAATTATAACAGTTTGCATATGTGCCTCCCACTTGTTAAGGGACCAAAAGTAATGGGACAGAATAATAATCATAAATCAAACTTTCACTTTTTAATACTTGGTTGCAAATCCTTTGCAGTCAATTACAGCCTGAAGTCTGGAATGCATAGACATCACCAGACGCTGGGTTTCATCCCTGGTGATGCTCTGCCAGGCCTCTACTGCAACCGTCTTCAGTTCCTGCTTGTTCTTGGGGCTTTTTCCCTTCAGTTTTGTCTTCAGCAAGTGAAATGCATGCTCAATCGGATTCAGGTCAGGTGATTGACTTGGCCATTGCATAACAGTGCACTTCTTTCCCTTCAAAAACTCTTTGGTTGCTTTTGCAGTATGCTTTGGATCATTGTCCATCTGCACTGTGAAGCGCCGTCCAATGAGTTCTGAAGCATTTGGCTGAATATGAGCAGATAATATTGCCCGAAACACTTCAGAATTCATCCTGCTGCTTTTGTCAGCAGTCATATCATCAATGAATACAAGAGAACCAGTTCCACTGGTAGCCATACATGCCCACCACCACCATGCTTCACTGATGAGGTGGTATGCTTAGGATCATGAGCAGTTCCTTTCCTTCTCCATACTCTTTTCTTCCCATCACTCTGGTACAAGTTGATCTTGGTCTCATCTGTCCATAGGATGTTGTTCCAGAACTGTGAAGTCGTTTGGCAAACTCTAATCTAGCCTTCCTGTTTTTGAGGCTCACCAATGGTTTACATCTTGTGGTGAACCCTCTGTATTCACTCTGGTGAAGTCTTCTCTTGATTGTTGACTTTGACACACATACACCTGCCTCCTGGAGAGTGTTCTTGATCTGGCCAACTGTTGTGAAGGGTGTTTTCTTCACCAGGGAAAGAATTCTTCGGTCATCCACCACAGTTGTTTTCCGTGGTCTTCCGGGTCTTTTGGTGTTGCTGAGCTCAACGGTGCGTTCCTTCTTTTTAAGAATGTTCCAAACAGTTGTTTTGACCACGCCTAATGTTTTTGCTATCTCTCTGATGGGTTTGTTTTGTTTTTTCAGCCTAATGATGGCTTGCTTCACTGATAGTGACAGCTCTTGGATCTCATCTTGACAGTTGACAGCAACAGATTCCAAATGCAAATAGCACACTTGAAATGAACTCTGGACCTTTTATCTGCTCATTGTAATTGGGATAATGAGGGAATAACACACACCTGGCCATGGAACAGCTGAGAAGCCAATTGTCCCATTACTTTTGGTCCCTTAACAAGTGGGAGGCACATATGCAAACTGTTGTAATTCCTACACCGTTCACCTGATTTGGATGTAAATACCCTCAAATTAAAGCTGACAGTCTGCAGTTAAAGCACACTTGTTCGTTTCATTTGAAATCCATTGTGGTGGTGTATAGAGCCAAAAATGTTAGAATTGTGTCGATGTCCCAATATTTATGGACCTGACTGTACATCGTGTCTACACCGGACGCGAACGGCATGACAAAATACTATAGAAGTTATTATAATCAGTGATGCTGTCTACACTGGATGCTGTGCGGAGCGACACGACAAATCCCCAACAGAGAACTGCTGCCGCATTCTATTTATCACGTGCTGACCCAAATTTCAAATGATTTTCAACAGTCACTTTATCGCGACCAGTATAGGCAGACTTTAGCTGTTGCGACGCGGCGCGTCCGGTGTAGACACGGTGTTACTAACCTATTGAGAAAAACCAAAGCAGCCTCGGCGTCCGATCACAGGCCTTCCACTCCTTGAACTCTCTCCAGTGCTGGAAAGCTGATCCGATATTTACACGGGTCCCACTTCTTGCCTTATCATTCCACAGACGTTTTCCGCTTTTGTTTTTTTATCTGCAATCTCTTTCTGTCACTCGGCTCGGCTGTTCACTGAACGCTCTCTCCTTCACATCATGAGTAGACACGCCCCTTACTACTGATTGGCTACAAGTTTGTTTTGGTACTCGGCCCCGACTCACTTTTGTAAAGCGTTTTTGAAAAATTACATACCCCACCTTTAACTGTTCCATTCTCCAGCACGGTTAGCACTCACACTGCATGCATACCGCACCCGTGCCACCTCTTCAAGCGGGCCAGGGCATGGTTAAACGAACCGCACTGGACACGGTACAGAGCAGACACACTTGTGAAATGAACTGGACTTTGGGGGTCAATCGTGCTCAAGCACGGATCAGATCCCCTAGTGTGAGTACATCCTAAATCTAATAGCAGATAGCACACCACAACTATAACCATAACAGCACAAAAAATTATGAAAAATAAAAACATTGACAGCCAATTGGAATCATTTCTGCTTTAAAGAGCATTTAAAGTGACAGTTGACACAACTGCATTGTATACTTAGAATACACTAACATAGTTACCTTTATAATTATCGTGCTTGGTGTAAACAGGCCTTAATAGTGTTACTTCACTGGATGGCCAATTTCAAATGTATTTTGTGTATTTCCAAAATACTAAATACTGTATTTGTATTTAAATCCATTTTTCCACACAGTATTTTGTATTTTTATTTTAAATACATTTTGATTTGTATTTGTATTTGTGACCATCTCTGGGTGGAGATGGGGTGGGTTTAGGGATCAGGGGGTGGAGATGGGTAGGTTTAGGTATATGTAAGGTGGGAGGAGTTGGATCTGGATCCAACCACGCCCCCTGTATCTTGTGGGCTCCTCCTCTAACCCGGGTTTCCGGCATGGGAGGCAGGCACACTAACAAGGAGGCTAAAGACTGCAGCAACTATCATCAGTCACCAGTGCATCTCTTGAGATCAGGGGAGTGAGGTTTACCTGCACAGGACCTACTTGCTGGCCTCCGTTACACATACAGTGGTGTAATTGTAGCCTTTCATTATCCTCTACCTCTAAATTTTTATTTTTATTTTTTTTGGTCACATGCTTAAAATGTAAATGGGTGTTTCTGCAACTACGGCCACTTCAGACCCCCCCCTCCCAAAAAAGAGAAAAAAAACGTGCACTATGTATTTTAACTATCACAGTCTGTAATACATATAAAACTGTACTCAAAATTGCATGTCGTGAAGGTTTCAATCTGAAATGATAATTTTTTATGGTTTTCATCTCTTCTTACAAAAAGTCCTTCCCGCAACATTACTATATATTTATTTTTTATGATTTTTTTATAGAAATGAAAAGAGAAGTGTATAAAATTAAAAAACATTTAACATAGTAATTTCAAGATATGGACATTTTTGTAAGGCAGCGGCTATTTGCACTAAGTGAAAATAGCATATTTTTTAGTGATAGATGCTATTTAATCTAAGTGCAAATAGCGATGGATGCTATTTAAGAGTTACTGAGTAACTTTCAGACACAAAATTCAGTTTTGCTCTGTCAAAAAGAAAACAGAACAAACAGCAGAACCGCTGAGTCTCTGAGCAACACAATGTTTTGTTTCTCAGCGTTACATGGACCATAAATGATTCAATCAGGCTGTAAGTACAGTCGTTTGTGAGGCTAAATGAATTAGCATTTTAAACGAATCGGTTGATTTCAACTCACTCATGAAGACAGTCACTTGCTGCCACCTACTCCCGGTTGTAGCTTCATATTTAAAATGTAGCTTATTTCATTTTTTTCAATCATTTAATAATTCTACATTAAAATGTTAGGTAACACTTTATTTTAGGGTCTCTTAACTAGTTGCTTATTAACATACATATTAATAGAATATTAGCCATTTATTAGTAGTAATTAAGCACATATTAATGTCTTATTCTACATGACCTTATTCTACGTCCCTAATCCTACCCAATACCTAAACTTAACAACTACCTTACTAACTATTAATAAGCAGCAAATTAGGAATTTATTGAGGGAAAAGTCTTAGTTTATAGTGAATATGTGTTCCCTATTCTAAAGTGTTACCAAATGGGATATTTAAACTAGTGCTGTTAAATGATCAATCGTCATTAATCGCATCCAAAATAAAAGTATTTGTTTACATAATACATGTGTGTGTACTGTGTATATTTATTACTTATATATAAGTAATAAATATTGCTGCTGCGTTTTGAGTTTGAGCTCCGTCAAATTAATTCTTTATCGTCTATTTTCTAATCCTGAAATCTATTTTCACACCATCATTTTCGTTTCTATAACGTGTGAATATATCCCCTATCGTATTCTACAACAAAAACAATCAGAGCGCCTTGTTATCACTAGTTTTATTTTGATTTCCAGAGTCCGCTATTAGCTTATAGCCCGTTAGCATCGCCAGCGTGGTTGCATTAGCGACAACCAAGGAAGGTTGCCGCTAATCTCGCTTCCATTGCTAATACTCTATTCATACACATTACCATTGTTTTACTCACTGCTACTTGCTTAAATGGCGGATGTGTGTCTACCTTTGAGTGCAGGCGAGGACACGTTCGAGCTGTATTCGGTGCAGCTGGAGCTGGAGGCCGTGGAGAAGCAGATCCGCGAGCTGGTGGAGAAGCAGGCCCAGCTGAGAGAGCGGAGAGCCGCGCTGGAAACATCCCGGGCTGACGCTCACAAGTCCGGGGTAAGTATACAGCGCGCCGCTAACACTCCCACCACCTCTACTCCGTGTGTTTCTCTGCACAGACCCCGTGCACCCAGGACGCGATCTTCTCAGATGTCCTTCACTTCGGCGCCGGGACACCACGGACCCTGGGTGCAGCAGCAGCGGAAGACGCGAGCCAGGCCCCGGGCGAGGACCTCTCCCCCTCCACCGCCTCCGGTCTTCGAGATCTCCACCCGGAACCGCTTCGCCCCCCTCCGCGAGACGGAACGCGACGCTGTGATCATCGGAGACTCCATCGTCCGGCACGTCCGTGCTACGTTAGCTGAAGGTAAAGCACACACTCACTGTTTCCCTGGCACTCGTGTTCTCGATGTTTCTGCGCAGATACCCGCGATCCTGAAGGACGACGAGAGCATCAGCGCGATCGTGCTGCACGCGGGGGTGAACGACACCAGGCTGCGGCAGACGGAGACACTGAAAAGGGACTTCAGGAGCCTGATCGAGACGGTGCGCAGCGCATCACCCGCGGCGACGATCATCGTGTCTGGACCGCTTCCCACGTATCGACGAGGACACGAAAGGTTCAGTAGACTTTTTGCTTTAAATGAGTGGTTATTGTCATGGTGTAAAGAACAGGAACTGCTCTTTCTTAATAATTGGAATCTTTTCTGGGAGCATCCTAGGCTTTTCCGCGCTGATGGCCTGCACCCCAGCAGAGTCGGAGCAGAACTCCTGTCGGACAACATCTCCAGGACTCTACGCTCCATCTGACTAGTAAGCCCATTCACAAATAACTGCTATGATGACTTTTGTTCTACCCACTTAAATGATAGAAATACTTGTGCTGTCCAATCTATAAAGACTGTGTCTGTTCCCCGAACAGTGAAGCCAAAATATGAATTTAATGCAGGATCTAGAAATAACCTGATTGTGATTAAACCAGAAAAATGCAAAACAAATAAACAAAAGCAATTTTTAAAGCTTGGGCTCCTAAACATTAGATCACTCACACCCAAAGCAGTTATTGTAAATGAAATGATCACAGATAATAGTTTTGATGTGCTCTGCTTGACTGAAACCTGGCTCAAACCAAATGATTATATTGGTCTAAATGAGTCTACTCCACCAAGCTACTGTTATAAGCATGAGCCCCGTCAGACTGGCCGTGGCAGCGGTGTTGCAACAATATATAGTGATATTCTCAATGTTACCCAGAAAACAGGATACAGGTTTAACTCATTTGAATTGCTTCTGCTTAATGTTACACTGTCAGATATGCAAAAGAAATCTCTCCTATCTCTTGCTCTGGCTACTGTGTATAGAGCGCCAGGGCCGTATACAGATTTCTTAAAAGAATTTGCAGATTTCCTCTCAGACCTATTGGTTACTGTTGATAAAGCGCTAATTGTCGGAGATTTTAACATTCACGTTGATAATACAAATGATGCGTTAGGACTTGCGTTTATTGACCTAATAAATTCTTTTGGAGTCAAGCAAAACGTCACCGGGCCCACTCATCGTTTTAATCATACGCTAGATTTAATTATATCGCATGGAATTGATCTTACTGACATAGATATCGTACCTCAAAGTGATGATGTTACTGACCATTTCCTAGTATCGTGCATGCTGAGTATTACTGATATGTTTGCATACCAGTAAGATATATAAATGATATAGAAAAAGTTCAATCGATTTACACTTTATATCATCAGCAATATACAGTATATATATATGTATATATATATATAAATAGTCATATCGCCATAGCAAGCAGTAATGATTAAAGTTTAATGAACACATTTGACTAGCTAGTTGATAAAAAAAAAAAAACTAACAATACTGACTAGGGCTAATGTTCCCCTTGCTAGTGCTCTTTTTTTCCCCTTCGTGCTATTGCTATCTAAATGCAAATCTGAATGGTGTTCCATTTTAACCTTAATCAACAAGTACAACCGACCATGACATCCTCACCTTATCTTATGCTGCCTTCACAGGCTATACCAATTGTTTATTTTTATTTATTTATTTATTTTTGTAAATATGACTTATACCCAAGTTTCTGAGTTGTGCAGTCCATAAACTTTAAATATGGTGGAGGGGAAAACATTTGCTGCTGGGACAGGAATGCTTTTTTTCCCACAAAAGCAAGATCACCTTGTTTTAATGTTAAAGTCATGCACATAGTAGTGCAATAACCATTTCAATCATTTTGTATGTTTTATACACAGCAAAACAGCAAGTATTTAACTGAAAATCCAGAATCATCAACAAGCTAACTATAAAGACCTGTGAATGTTTATATAATTGTCAACGAATGGGATGCTACATTTTATTCAAAATATCTTAAATATTTACGATTTTGGCTTTAATAAGATTTTCCCAGGAAACCTGGCGTCCTCCACGATTCCTATTCTTTCCAACAGCAAAGCACTTGAATGTGACATGCTTGTAATCAGGACTTCTGAAATTGGAAGTAGGAAATTTTGATAGCAGTCGAAGTCAGTATTATTCCTTATTTCCTTACAGGAATCCAGAAAATTTCATTATCTGATTCTAGATGGAGTCATACAGCTGCAGCTCACATCAATGAAAGTGGCACGTCTGAACTAGCTGATACAGGAAACCAGCATCTAATAAAGAGGTTGATAGGTAAAAAGTATTTTATGTATTTTGAAAATACAAAACTACTAAGTTTAAATGTATTTAAATACAAAATACATTTGATTTTTTCAAAGGTGTTTAAATACAAAATACAAACTATTATTTTGTATTTCAAATATGTATTTTAAATGCATGTATTTGAAATACTGTCCATCCCTGTGTGAGTAATGGTGCCATTTGCCCCATCTGGTGGTGATTTCCTAAATTATTACCACCATTTCATTTATTTATTTATTTTTTTGTGTGGAATTTTTACATACATTTCTAAGTAATTTAAGAAAACAGGAAAATACTCTATGAATAATACAGTATTTATCTGTATAAAACTGAGAATTACTGTAACTGTTCAATAATGATATAATACTTGAAATAACAGCCCAATTCTTTATTTTACAGAGTTTTGCATACAATTTAAAATGACTGGGAAGAAATATATACAAAAGAGTTTTTTCAATGTGTTTTCTGAAAATATATTCATATACTTAAAATATGTATCATTTAAATATATTGTAAACATATACAAAAAAAAAAAGGCCAAGAAATATATTTGCTAAAATATGTTTTAAAATATATTTATATAAATATATTTTGTACTAATATATTTTTGGCATCTTCTGTATATATTTTTTAAAAATATATACTGTATTTATACATTTAAAAATGTACAAAAAATGGCCAAAATACTGTCACGGCGCGGTAAGGGAACACACCGTGTAAACAGGGGTCTGGGTCCAAATGCAGGTCTTTATTAACTGAAAGGCAGACAAAGTAGAAACCAAAACGGAAACAAACACAGATATAAGAATCTGAAGACTGGCTCAAAACAGAAACAGTGATATGACACAAATACGGCAACCTAATGCTTGCATCAGTCCACATATAAGCAACTAATAATCTAGCCCAGAGAGGCGTGGGGAAGGAGTATAAATAGCCATCAGGATGGGCAACAGCTGTGTGTGTGTGAGTAGGTGCACAGGTATGTGGAGTAAAGGTAAAGGAGTCCGGGAGGATGGGCGATGGTGACCTCTGGTGGTGAGAGGGAGAAACACAGGGCCCAGACCCCTGACAAATATATTTCTAGAAAAAATATTTATATTTAATATAGTAGAAAATATATTTACTTTTGAAAATATATTTTAAATATATATATTTTAAAAGCATAAAAGCATTTAATATATTTTGACCACTATATATTTCATTCCAAGAAAATGCATTTTCTTGCCTTTGAAATACATTGAGTAATATATATTTGGTAGATGAAGGTTGACACTAAGTATATTCACTATTTCAAAAATATATTTCATTGAGCTTCACATATATTTAGCATATATTTCAAATACATTTTGGCCACAAAAAAAAAAAAAAAGCCATATGGGTTAAGAGTTGCATCCAAGAAATAATACAGAAATTGAATAATCAATGTAAAAAAAAAAAAAACACTGCATAATTTTTAAATGTATGAAATAAATATAGACTGGTATTATTGAAGCTTCTAGTCGCGAGCAGTAAATGATTATTAATGAAAATGAAGGAAAATCCAAAACTGTGACTGAACTGATTCACCGACATCAGAATCAGAATCAGAATGAGCTTTATTCACCAAGTGTGCGCAAACACACGAGGAGTTTGTTGTGTTTTTTAAGGAGCTCTTCCTCGTGTGTTTGTGTATTGATGCACTGAGAAGAGATCCAGGCAGACCAAGTCTTTCCGTAAAAGAGTAGTTTATTAAAAATCAATTATCATAAGTATAAGTGATAAAGATTACAGATAATTAAATATAAAATATGAAAATTAAAAGAAAAGATTAAAAAAGGATACAATATCCAAACTGAATATATTCTGCTAAAACTAAGATAATAGTCAATCTGAGCGATCTGAGTATAGTAATATTCAAGAGCCGAGAGATGAAGATATTCAGAGCATGCAATAAGAGCAAGATAAAAGAAGAAGCTGTCTGAAAAGCAGAAACAGCAAGTTCTGCAAATCTTCAAATATCACTAGATTAAATACCATATCAACTCTTAGAAGGGAGTAATTAATACCAAGAAAATATATAAAGACAAACCGAGCAACATCTGTGCATATATAAAAATACCTTGCAAAAACAAGTTTCCATCATCTGGTTCAGACATCAACATAACAAGATGCACCTTTTATATGTTAAATGAAAAATATATATACATATTACGCAGACTGTTGTTTTGTCAAATGAAGGAAAACAAAATGTAGCAGGTACTTGACCTAAATTAAACTTCAAGGAGTATTCTAGAAGATATAAATGAGTATAACTGAATACTCCTATAAAAATATAATATAATATCCAGAGATTGTAAATTATAGCTAAAATCATAAGAGAGATTCATCAGAAGATGAATATACTTGTAAAAATACATAACTGAATAAACTGAACAAATATGGAATGAATATATGAAAAGATAATAAAACATACTCATAAGAGAAAATGTGTATATTCCCACACACCACACATCATGACGACAGATAAACTTGATTAAAATGACACTTTATTTGAGTTTTAGACACTTGAGATCCTGTAATGAGGTAAATGTGACTGATGACATGAGCTCTTGACTGAACTGAGATCAGTCTCAGCTGAAGATACTTCTACTCAGCAAGAAACAGAGAAATGCCAGAATAATGATGAAAACTGATCTACACAAAATGAAGATGTTTAATGTGTATAATCTCACTGTAAACCCTAAAGACTGTCATAGCCTATAGATAAGAGTTCAGGTAGTTCACTCAGAATCTCCTTCATGCTGGTCTAAACCTGTAAGAGTCTGGCACTGTCCAGACAGAAATCACTCAGATGTTCATCAAAATATCCTCTTTTGTGATTCACACAGGACTCATTGGGGATTCTCCTGACCTGTGAACTACAGAAACACTGATGAAGCACAAAAACCATATAAAAAGAAACCAGTCTTCCAGAATGTACAGTGTCCTCCACTAATATTGACACCCTTGGTAAATATGAGCAAAGGCAGCTGTGAAAATAAATCTGCATTATTTATCCTTTTTATCTTTCATTCAAATAATTTGCAAAATTCTAACCTATCATTGACGTAAAACAATTGAAATTGGGGGTGAATCTCATTGTGAAATTAAAGCTTTCTCTAGTTTATGTTGGCCACAATTATTGGCACCCAATTATTACAACGTCCTTTTCCCAAGATAACAGTTCTGAGTTTTCTCCTATAATGCCTGATGAGTTTGGAGAACACATGACAAGAGATCAGAGACCATTCCTTCATACAGAATCACTCCAGACCCTTTAGATTCCCAGCTCTATGTCAGTAATTCTTCTCTTCAGTTCACCTCACTCATTTTCTGTAGGGTTCAGGTCAGAGGACAGGGACAGCCATGGTAAAAGATTCATTTTGTGCTCAGTGACCCATTTTTGTGTTGATTTTGATGTTTGTTTTGGATTGTTGTCCTGGTGGAAGATCCAAACACGGCCCATTATAAGATTTCTAACAGAGGCAGTCAGGTTTTGGTTTTTTATCTGTTGGTATTTGATAGAATCCATGATGCCATGCATCTGATTGAAGATGTTCAGGACCTCTGAGATCCTGACAACTGACAACTGAATTTGCTGAAGTTTGTTTTTGGATGAGTAAGGAGAATTTTCCTTGAAACCCTCCCAAACAACATGTGCTGATGTAGGGGCTGTTTGATATTTTTTTGTTAGGTTTCTGACCCCAAGACTCAACTAATCTCTACAATTCTCCAGCTGTGGTCCTTGAAGAGTCTTTGGCCACTCAAACTCTCCTCCTCACTGTTCATTAGGATGATATAGACACACGTCCTCTTCCAGGCAGATTTTTAACATCTTTAGTTGATTGGAGCCCAAGAACTCCTGTCTTCCTGTGACTGCTTTTTTGGCTCTTGGCCTCCTTTATTTCAGCTAAAACTCTCATGTGAAATGATAATCAGCGATGAAAAGAAACTCTTCATGTTGTGACTCTCCTGCTAAACTCCAGTATATTTGTTCTGTTTGAGTGACCTTTTGTTCTTCTGTTTGAACTGATTCACTTTCATCATTCATTTTATTTGTAAAGTCACTCCTGAATGCGATATTTGAACACATTCAACTACAGCACCAGCCATTCACTTCTGCTCAATTCAATTCAGATTTATTTCTATAGCACTTTTCACAGTTTGTATGGTTTCAAAGCAGATTGAGAGACGATGCATGTTTCTACATTACTAAGTCCACTCAGGGTTCAAGTTTCAACTCAGAGTTGGCTGAACGTCCTTAATACTTTGACTTTGCATTTAATTAATTTAATGCTTCATTATAAAAAAAAATTTTAAATTTTTTTTTTTTACTTTTTCTTTTTCTTTTCCTTTTCTTTTTGTTCCTTTTATTAATATAATACCTACCACCAAAGCATGAAATAAAACACATATTTAGTCTTCAGTCACACATTTTCTTACTTCCTCTTCACACACACAGATTCTAGTTTGCAGGCATCACGTGTTCATTGCAGCAGAAACAATGAACACACGATGCCTGCAAACTAGAATCTGTGTAGAATCTCAGAACTGTACATTTCTGCCATATGGACATTACTTAGTCACCTCTCCTAATTACTGGGCTCGAAAAGAGAGGTGAGAGAGGTGGGCATGAGTCCCGACAGAGAGGTGAGGGAGGTGAGAGAGCAGAGGGAGGTGGACATGGCCCTCAACAGAGAGGTGAGAGAGGTGGACATGGGCACCAGAAGAGAGGTCAGATAGGTGAGAGAGATGGGCATGGGCAAACATCAGAGAGGTCAGAGAGGTTAGTGAGGTGGGCACTGGCACCAGCAGAGAGGTCAGAGGGGTGAGAGACGTCGGCATGGACCCCAGAAGAGAGGTCAATGAGGAGAGGAAGGTGGGCATGATCCCACACAGAGAGGTCAGAGAGGTGGGCATGGGCCCCAACAGAGAGGTGAGAGAGGTGGACATGGGCACCAACAGAGAGGCCAGATAGGTGAGAGAGATGGGCATGGGCAAACATCAGAGAGGTCAGATAGGTTAGGGAGGTGGGCATTGGCACCAGCAGAGAGGTCAGAGATGTGAGAGATGTCGGCACGGACCCCAACAGAGAGGTTAGAGGTGGGCATGCACCCCAACAGAGAGCTCAGAGAGGTGGGCATGGGCCCCGTCAGAGAGGTGAGAGAGGTTGCCATAGGCCTCAACAGAGAGGTCAGAGAGGCGGGTATGGGCACCAGCAGAGAGGTCAGATAGGTGAGAGAGATGGGCATGGGCAGACATCAGAAAGGTCAAAGTGGTTTGGGAGGTGGGCATTGGCACCAGCAGAGAGGTGACAGACGTTGGCACGGAGCCCAACAGAGAGGTCAGAGAGATGGGCATGGGCCTCAACAGAGAGGTGAGAGAGGTGAGCGACGTTGGCACGGACCCCAACAGAGAGGTCAGAGAGATGGGTATGGGCCCAAACAGTGAGGTCAGAGAGGTGAGGGACGTTGGCACGGACCCCAACAGAGAAGTCAGAGAGGTGGGTATGGGCCTCAACAGAGAGATGGACATGGGCACCAGCAGAGAGGTCAGATAGGTGAGAGAGATGGGCATGGGCAAACATCAGAGAGGTTAGTGAGGTGGGCATTGGCACCAGCAGAGAGGTCAGAGGGGTGAGAGACGTCGGCATGGACCCCAGAAGAGAGGTCAATGAGGAGAGGGAGGTGGGCATGGTCCCACACAGAGAGGTCAGAGAGGTGGGCATGGGCCCCAACAGAGAGGTGAGAGAGGTGGACATGGGCACCAACAGAGAGGCCAGATAGGTGAGAGAGATGGGCATGGGCAAACATCAGAGAGGTCAGATAGGTTAGGGAGGTGGGCATTGGGACAGAGAAGTCAGAAAGGTGGGTATGGGCCTCAACAGAGAGATGGACATGGGCACCAGCAGAGAGGTCAGATAGGTGAGAGAGATGGACATGGGCACTAGCAGAGAGGTCAGATGGGTTAGGGAGGTGGGCATTGGCACCAGCAGAGAGGTCAGAGATCTGAGAGAGGTCGGCATGGGCCACAACAGAGAGGTGAGAGAGGTCAGCATGAGCCCCAACAGAGAGGCCAGAGAGGTGAGAAACGTCAGCACGGACCCCAACAGAGAGGTTAGAGAGGTGGGCATGCGCCCCAACAGAGAGGTTAGAGAGGTCAGAGAGGTGAGAAACGTCGGCACGGACCCCAACAGACAGGTTAGAGAGGTCAGAGAGGTGGGCATGGGCCTCAACAGAGAGGTGAGAGAGGTTGGCTTGGGCCCTGTTAGAGAGGTCAGAGAGGTTGGCTTGGGCCCAACAGAGAGGTCAGAGAGGTTATATTTCTTGCTTATTTAATTATTTTAAAATATTTTCTGAACATTTAATTTGAAACTGCTTAGTAAAGAGCTGTTTTGAGTGAAGACATTCATTATGAAAGAGGAATAATTAATAACAGGAAAAAAGATGTGATATTGACAAGACTGCGAATTGGACATTCATCATTAAATCATAATCTGCGCAAATAGGGAAACATGAAACCGGTAATTGTGAAATATGTGGACATTTGGAAGCAGTAAGTCCTGTATTGTTAGTGTTGTACAATGTTTAACACAGAGGGAATGAAATTAGTCCAATCATTAAAAGATGGTGGTATAAACAATGACTCACTTAAATAATTATTAGGTGATGGAATAAATTATAGATTACAAAGTGAAGTATTTAGATTTTTAAATGAAACAAGACTATTGAACAGGCTTTAAGGAAATTTATATTTCTCTTAATTTTTATTTATTATTATTTTATTTCATTTTTATTTATTTATTGATTTGTTTGTGAATCAGCTTTTCATCAAGTAGTGCTCCATACTTATGTCCAGTAGGTGGCGAAAAAGGCACCTTACAGTTTGTTTGCCAACTGCCAGTTAAACAGCAACAGAAGAAGAGTTTCATTATGAAAAACCATTGACTTAGGAAGATGCATGTCTGCACCGCATGGCAAGTTAAAGTGTGTTTCATGTTCTAATGTTTATATTCTACTCATCTGGAGTTAAAAAGAACATTAGATGCAATATTAAGTTCTCATTTTGCTAATAAGCAGCCAATGAAGTAAGTTTTTCCTTTAGATTATATGTAATTTCTGGTGAGAGAGATGGACATTGGCACCAGCAGAGAGGTGGGCATGGCCCTCAACAGAGAGGTTAGGGAGGTGGGCATTGGGACCAGCAGAGAGGTGAGAGACGTTGGCACGGACCCCAACAGAGAGGTCAGAGAGGTGGGTATGGGCCTCAACAGAGAGGTGAGAGAGGTGGACATGGGCCCCGTCAAAGAGGTGAGAGAGGTTACCATGGGCCTCAACAGAGAAGTAAGAGAGGTGGACATGGGCACCAGCAGAGAGGTCAGAGAGGTGAGAGACGTTGGCACGGACCCCAACAGAGAGATCAGAGAGGTGGGTATGGGCCTCAACAGAGAGGTGAGAGAGGTGGATATGGGCCCCGTCAGAGAGGTGAGAGAGGTTACCATGGGCCTCAACAGAGAGGTGAGCGAGGTGGACATGGGCACAGCAGAGAGGTCAGATAAGTGAGAGAGGTGGGCATGGGCAAACGTCAGAGAGGTGAGAGAGGTTGGCTTGGGCCCTGTTAGAGAGGTCAGAGAGGTTGGCTTGGGCCCAACAGAGAGATCAGAGAGGTTATATTTCTTGCTTATTTAATTATTTTAAAATATTTTCTTAACATCATTTAATGTGAAACTGCTTAGTAAAGAGCTGTTTTGAGCGAAGACTTTCATTATGAAAGAGGAATAATTAATAATAGGAAAAAAGATGTGATATTGACAAGACTGCGAATTGGACATTCATTATTAAATCATAATCTGCGTAAATAGGGAAACATGAAACAGGTAATTGTGAAATATGTGGACATTCGGGAACAGTAAATCCTGTATTGTTAGTGTTGTACAATGTTTAACACAGAGGGAATGAAATTAGTTCAGTCATTAAAAGATGGTGGTATAAACAACGACTCACTTAAATAATTATTAGGTGATGGAATAAATTATAGATTACAAAGTGAAGTATTTAGACTTTTAAATGACACAAGACTATTGAACAGGATTTAAGGACATTTATATTTCTCTTAATTTTTATTTATTATTATTTTATTTTATTTTATTTTTATTTATTTATTAATTTGTTTGTGAATCAGCTTTTCAGCAAGTAGTGCTCCATACTTATGTCCAGTAGGTGGCGGAAAAGGCACCTTACAGTTTGTTTGCCAACTGCCAGTTAAACAGCAGCAGAAGAAGAGTTTCATTATGAAAAAGCATTGACTCAGGAAGATGCATGTCTGCACCGCATGGCAAGTTAAAGTGTGTTTCATGTTCTAATGTTTATATTCTACTCATCTGGAGTTAAAAAGAACATTAGATGCAATATTAAGTTCTCATTTTGCTAATAAGCAGCCAATGAAGTAAGTTTTTTCTTTAGATTATATGTAATTGCTGTTGAGAGAGATGGGAATGGGCAAACATCAGAGAGGTCAGAGAGGTTAGGGAGGTGAGACACGTTGGCACGGACCCCAACAGAGAAATCAGAAAGGTGAGCATGGGCCCAAACAGAGGTCAGAGAGGTGGGCATGGGCCTCAACAGAGAGGTGAGAGAGATGGACATGGGCACCAGCAGAGAGGTCAGATAGGTGAGAGAGATGGGCATGGGCAAACATCAGAGAGGTCAGAGAGGTGGGTATGGGCCCAAACAGAAGTCAGAGAGGTGGGCATGGGCCTCAACAGAGATGTGAGAGAGGTGGACATGGGCACCAGCAGAGAGGTCAGATAGGTGAGAGAGATGGGCATGGGCAAACATCAGAGAGGTCAGAGAGGCTAGGGAGGTGGGCATTGGCACCAGCAGAGAGGTGAGAGACATTGGCACGGACCCCAACAGGGAGGTCAGAGAGGTGGGTATGGGTGCAAACAGAGAAGACAGATAGGTGGGTATGGGCCTCAACAGAGAGGTGGGCATGGGCCTCAACAGAGAGGTGAGAGACGTTGGCACGGACCCAAACAGAGAGGTCAGAGAGGTGGGTATGGGCCTCAACAGAGAGGTGAGAGAGGTGGACATGGGCACCAGCAGAGAGGTCAGATAGGTGAGAGAGATGGGCATTGGCACCAGCAGAGAGGTCAGAGATGTGAGAGAGGTCGGCATGGACTACAACAGAAAGGCCAGAGAGGTGAGAGACATCGGCACGGACCCCAACAGAAAGGTTAGAGCGGTGAGCATGCGCCCCAACAGAGAGGTCAAAGAGGTGGGCATGGGCCCCGTCAGAGAGATGAGAGAGGTCAGAGATGTGAGAGAGATGGGCATGGGCAAACATCAGAGAGGTCAGAGAGGTGAGAGAGGTTGGCTTGGGCCCTGTTAGAGAGGTCAGAGAGGTTGGCTTGGGCCCAACAGAGAGGTGAGAGAGATGGACATGGGCACCAACAGAGAAGTCAGATAGTTGAGAGGCGTCGGCACGGACCCCAGCAGAGAGGTCAATGAGGTGAGGGAGGTGGGCATGGGCCCAAACAGAGAGGTCAGAGAGCAGAGGGAGGTGGGCGTGGGCCCCAACAGAGAGGTGAGAGAGGTGGACATGGGAAACATCAGAGAGGTTAGAGAAGTGGGCATTGGCAACAGGAGAGAGGTCAGAGAGGTGAGATAGGTCGGCATGGGCCCCAACAGAGAGGCTAGAGAGGTGGACATGGGCACCGTCAGAGAGGTGGGCATGGGCCCCAACAGAGAGGTGAGAGAGGTGAACATGGGCACCAGCAGAGAGGTCAGATAGATGAGAGAGATGGGCATGGGAAACATCAGAGAGGTTAGAGAAGTGGGCATTGGCAACAGGAGAGAGGTCAGAGAGGTGAGATAGGTCGGCATGGGCCCCAACAGAGAGGCTAGAGAGGTGGACATGGGCACCGTCAGAGAGGTGGGCATGGGCCCCAACAGAGAGGTGAGAGAGGTGAACATGGGCACCAGCAGAGAGGTCAGATAGGTGAGAGAGATGGGCATGGGCAAACATCAGAGAAGTTAGGGAAGTGGGCATTGGCACCAGCAGAGAGGTGAGATAGGCCGGCATGGGCCACAACAGAGAGGCTAGAGAGGTGGGAATGCGCCCCAACACAGAGATCAGAGAGGTGGGCATGGGCCTCAACAGAAAGGTCAGAGAGGTGGGCATGGGCCCCGTCAGAGAGGTGGACATGGGCACCAGCAGAGAGGTCAGAGAGGTGAGAAAGGTCGGCATGGGCCACAACAGAGAGGCTAGAGAGGTGGGAATGTGCCCCAACACAGAGATCAGAGAGGTGGGCATGGGCCTCAAAAGAAAGGTCAGAGAGGTGGGCATGGGCCCCGTCAGAGAGGTGAGAGAGGCTGCCATGGGCCTCAACAGAGAGGTGAGAGAGGTGGATATGGGCACCAGCAGAGAGGTCACATAGGTGAGAGAGATGTGCATGGGCAAACATCACAGAGGTCAGAGAGATGGGAGACGTCGGCACGGACCCCAGCAGAGAGGTTAGAGAGGTGGGCATGCACCCCAACACAGAGGTCAGAGAGGTGGGCATGGGCCCCACCAGAGAGGTCAGAGAGGTGGGCATGGGCCCCGTCAGAGAGGTGAGAGAGGTTGCCATGGGCCTCAACAGAGAGGTGAGAGAGGTGGATATGGGCACCAGCAGAGAGGTCAGATAGGTGAGAGAGATGTGCATGGGCAAACATCAGAGAGATCAGAGAGGTTAGTGAGGTGGGCACTGGCACCAGCAGAGAGGTCAGAGTGGTGAGAGAGGTCGGCATGGGCCACAACAGAGAGGCCAGAAAGGTGAGAGACGTCAGCACGGACCCCAACAGAAAGGTTAGAGAGGTGGGCATGCGCCCCAACACAGAGGTCAGAGAGGTGGGCATGGGCCCCAACAGAGAGGTCAGAGAGGTGGGCATGAGCCTCAACAGAAATGTCAGAGAGGTGGGCATGGGTCCCGTCAAAGAGGTGAGAGAGGTGGATATGGGCAAACATCAGAGAGGTTAGTGAGGTGGGCACTGGCACTAGCAGAGAGGTGAGAGAGGTGAGAGAGCAGAGGGAGGTGGGCATGGGCCCAACAGAGAGGTGAGAGAGGTGGACATGGCCACCAGCAGAGAGGTCAGATAGGTGAGAGAAATGGGCATGGGCAAACATCAGAGAGGTCAGAGAGGTTAGGGAGGTGGGCATCGGCACCAGCAGAGAGGTGAGAGACATTGGCACAGACCCCAACAGAGAGCTCAATGAGGTGAGGGAGGTGGGCATGGGCCCAAAGAGAGAGGTCAGAGAGGTGAGAGAGCAGAGGGAGGTGGGCATGGGCCCAACAGAGAGGTGAGAGAGGTGGACATGGGCACCAGCAGAGAGGTCAGATAGGTGAGAGAGATGGGCATGGGCAAACATCAGAGAGGTTCGGGAGGTGGGCATCGGCACCGGCAGAGAGGTCAGAGAGGTGAGAGACATCGGCACGGACCCCAACAGAGAGGTCAGCATGGGCACCAGCAGAGAGGTCAGAGAGGTGAGAGAGGTCGTCATGGGCCCCAACAGAGAGGTGAGAGAGCTTGGCTTGGGCCCTGTTATAGAGGTCAGAGAGGTTGGCTTGGGCCCAACAGAGAGGTCAGAGAGGTGAGGGAGGTGGGCATGGGCCCCAGCAGAGAGGTCAGAGAAGTTATATTTCTTGCTTATTTAATTATTTGAAAATATTTTCTTAACATTTAATTTGAAACTGCTTAATAAAGAGCTTTTTTTATCTTATTATTTATTTATTTATTATTAGTTTTATTATTATTATTTTATTTTATTTATTTATTAATTTGTTTGTGAATCAGCTTTTCAGCAAGTAGTGCTCCATACTTATGTCCAGTAGGTGGCGAAAAAGGCACCTTACAGTTTGTTTGCCAACTGCCAGTTAAACAGCAGCAGAAGAAGAGTTTCATTATGTAAAAGCATTGACTCAGGAGCATGTCTGCACCGCATGGCAAGTTAAAGTGTTTCATGTTCTAATGTTTATATTCTACTCATCTGGAGTTATAAAGAACATAAGATGCAATATTAACCGTTTGGGGTCTGAGGGTGTTTTGGGGGCCTGGAGAAGTTTTGACATGCCCTGACATTTGAGCTCTTTTCAGTTGCTTATAAACATATAAATTGCTAAAGTCTAATATCACTGTAATCAGCACAAACTGGGCTACAATAATATGAGAGCATCATGTATGTACGTGATTGTGTTTTTGAGAAAGCAACATTTATGCGTGGTTAGTGAAAAACTAAAATTTTGAAGTCACTGAAATAAAGCCATAAAACACATACAGAACATTTGTTCACAAGACTTTTGAGAACTGGAACTCGTAGCCTAGAGTTTTGCTTCAAAATGATGTGAAAATCATCTTGTTTACTCAAAGAAAACAATATATTGATTTAAATTTTCTAAGACACTTTTTGAGAAGAAATGGTCTATGCGAGAGGGTGTGAACTATTCTGCATTCACACCTGAGAATACAAAGGCCCGCATAACGAGCTGCATAATGAGCCATTTAGTCAGGTATGTGACTGAGGGAAGAGTACAAGAAAAATGTAAAAAATAAATAAATAAAATAAATCTATATATTTTGTTGTTTGTAGTTTTAGAATATATTTAGCTATCACACAAAATAACTTGAGATTCACTTGTGAGTGCAGTTAAACAGTTTATTAGGAACAAGCAAAGCTGACTTTCAAAGCTGAATTTTTAGCATCATTACTCCAGTCACATGATCCTTCAGAAATAATTCTAATATTCTGATTTTCTCCTCAAAAAAAAAAAAAAATGTTTTATTGTTATTATTATTATTATTGTTGTTATGTTGAAAAGAGCTGAGAAGAATTTTTTCAGGTTTTTTGATGAATAGAAAGTTCAGAAGAACAGCATCGTTTGTAACATGATAAATGTCTTTATCATCTCGTGTGCTAAATAAAAGTTTTAATTTCTATATATACTGACTCCAAGCTTTTGAATGGTATAGTGTAAATTGTTACACTTGGAGTAAGACTGGAGTAATGATACTGAAAATTCATCAATAGTAACACACCTTTGTGCCAAACATTCATAGACTCTAATATCATACTGTTAACACTCGTTCTACTTTTATATCTTGTGGTTTTATATGTTATAAAACACTAAACAAACATCCTGGGATTGTGAGACATTTAGACAATGAAATGAAACATATTTCAAAATGTTTCACTTGATTTCATACATGTAGTCAGGATTTATAGTTTGGGAAAAGTATAACTAGTAAAATGTGTACAAGTTATGTCACAATAACACAATAACAAAATATGCAAGTAATCTTAGGCTACTCATCAGAGTGATATCATCTACTGGATCCAGCTGCGCGACGCATCACGTTGTGAGGTAAATTCCGAGTTATTTCTCTCAGCACGTCTTTCAGAAACAAAAAGTAGCCGGGACGAACTCTTCACGTTTGTTTACAGTGATGTGGGCGTTTACATGGGCGCGAGTCTCACGTGGATATTTGAATCTGAAAAGCGCGATCGGCGTGTGGGCGTGACCGCATTAGATATGAGTCTAGACGAGAAAACTGGACTTCACGTTGGTTTCATATGGATTACTTTAACAGCGAATATTTGTTTTGGACTTGACATACTTCATTTAAAAGTAGACATTTCAAGCTTTCTCTACATATATTTCTCATCTCTTTGAGGCGAGTATTCGCTGAGATTCATGCTGTTTTATTTACGTGTCTGTGAAGAGAGGTGACAGAGACAGAGCCGGCAGAGAACGCACCCTGTTTATTTTCTTTAGTTTAGAAAAGCACATTGTTTTGTTGTTAGTATGACTATACACAAAAAAAGTAGACCCTTTGCAGTTTCAAACGATACCTTATTCTTATCTGTACGATCAAAACTGACCGAGTATTTTTAGTTCTTTTCGCGGTCATAAAGAAAATATGAGACTACCCGCACCAGTGCGGGCTTCGACCCCAGGGGGTTAAGTTCTCATTTTGCTAATAAGCAGCCAATGAAGTAAGTTTTTCCTCTAGATTATATGTAATTGCTGGTGAGAGAGGTGGGCATGGACACCAGCAGAGAGGTCAGATAGGTGAGAGAGATGGGCATGGGCAAACATCAGAGAGGTTAGGGAGGTGGGCATTGGCACTAGCAGAGAGGTGAGAGACATTGGCACGGACCCCAACAGAGAGATCAGAGAGGTGGGCATGGGCCCAAACAGAGGTCAGAGAGGTGGGCATGGGCTTCAACAGAGAGGTCAGAGAGGTGAGAGAGGTGGACATGGGTACCAGCAGAGAGATCAGATAGGTGAGAGAGATGGGCATGGGCAAACATCAGAGAGGTTAGGGAGGCGGGCATTGGCACCAGCAGAGAGGTCAGAGATGTGAGAGAGGTCGGCATGGGCCACAACAGAAAGACCAGAGAGGTGAGAGACGTTGGCACAGACCCCAACAGAGAGGTTAGAGAGGTGGGCATGCACCCCATCAGAGAGGTGAGAGAGGTCGGCATGGGCCCCGTGAGAGAGGTGGGCATGGGCCTCAACAGAAATGTCAGAGAGGTGAGAGAGGTTGCCATGGGCCTCAGCAGAGAGGTGAGAGAGATGGGCATGGGCAGACATCAGAGAGGTTAGGGAGATGGGCACTGGCACCAGCAAAGAGGTGGGCATGGACCTAAACAGAGAGGTTAGGGAGGTGGGCATTGGCACCAGCAGACAGGTGAGAGATGTTGGCACGGACCCCAACAGAGAGGTCAGAGAGGTGGGTATGGGCCCAAACAGAGAGGTGAGAGACGTTGGCACGGACCCCAACAGAGAGGTCAGAGAGGTGGGTATGGGCCCAAACAGAGAGGTCAGAGAGGTGGGTATGGGCCTCAACAGAGAGGTGAGAGAGGTGGACATGGGCACCATCAGAGAGGTTAGGGAGGTGGGCATTGGTACTAGCAGAGAGGTGAGAGACGTTGGCACGGACCCCAACAGAGAGGTCAGAGAGGTGGGCATGGGCCCAAACAGAGGTCAAAGAGGTGGGCATGGGCCTCAACAGAGAGGTGGACATGGGCACCAGCAGAGAGGTCAGATAGGTGAGAGAGATGGGCATGGGCAAACATCAGAGAGGTCAGAGAGGTTAGGGAGGTGGGCATTGGCACCAGCAGAGAGGTCAGAGATGTGAGAGAGGTCGGCATGGGCCACAACAGAAAGGCCAGAGAGGTGAGAGAGACGTCGGCACGGACCCCAACAGAGAGATTAGCATGCCCCAACAGAAAGGTCATAGAGGTGGGCATGGGCCCCGTCAGAGAGGTTGCCATGGGCCTCAACAGAGAGTTCAGAGAGATGTTTATTGGCACCAGCAGAGAAGTCAGATAGGTGAGAGAGATGGGCATGGGCAGACATCAGAGAGGTCAGAGAAGTTAGGGAGGTGGGCATTGGCACCAGCAGAGAGGTCAGAGAGGTGGGCATGGGCCTCAACAGAGAGGTGAGAGAGGTGGACATGGGCACCAGCAGAGAGGTCAGATAGGTGAGAGAGATGGGCATGGGCAAACATCAGAGAGGCTAAGGAGGTGGGCATTGGCACCAGCAGAGAGGTCAGAGAGGTGAGAGAAGTTGGCACGGACCCCAAAAGGGAGGTCAGAGAGATGGGCGCAAACAGAGAGGTCAAATAGGTGGGTATAGGCCTCAACAGAGAGGTCAGAGAGGTGGGCATGGGCCTCAACAGAGAGGTGAGAGATGTGGACATGGGCACCAGCAGAGAGGTCAGATAGGTTAGGGAGGTGGGCATTGGCACCAGCAGAGAGGTCAGAGATGTGAGAGAGGTCGGCATGGGCCACAACAGAAAGGCCAGAGAGGTGGGTATGGGCTGAAACAGAGAGGTCAGAGAGGTGAGAGATGTTGGCACAGACCCCAACAGAGAGGTCAGAGAGGTGGGTATGGGCCCAAACAGAGAGGTCAGAGAGGTGGGTATGGGCCTCAACAGAAAGGTGAGAGAGGTGGACATGGGCACCAGCGGAGAGGTCAGATAGGTTAGGGAGGTGGGCATTGGCACCAGCAGAGAGGTCAGAGATGTGAGAGAGGTCGGCATGGGCTACAACAGAAAGACCAGAGAGGTGAGAGAGGTCGGCATGGGGTACAACAGAACAGCCAGAGAGGTGAGAGACGTCGGCACAGACCCCAACAGAGGTCAGAGAGGTGGGCATGGGCCCCAACAGAGGTCAGAGAGGTGGGCATGGGCCCCGTCAGAAAGGTGAGAGAGGTTGCCATGGGCACCAGCAGAGAGGTCAGATAGGTGAGAGAGATGGGCATGGGCAAACATCAGAGAGGTTAGGGAGGTGGGCACTGGCACCAGCAGAGAGGTCAGAGATGTGAGAGAGGTCGGCATGGGCCGCAACAGAAAGGCCAGAGAGGTGAGAGACGTCAACACGGTCCCCAACAGAGGTTAGAGAGGTGGGCATGCACCCCAACAGAGAGGTGAGAGAGGTCGGCATGAGCCCCAACAGAGAGGTGAGAGATGTCGGCACGGACCCCAACAGAGAGGTTAGAGAGGTGGGCATGCGCCCCAACAGAGAGGTCAGAGAGGTGGGCATGGGCCTCAACAGAAAGGTCAGAGAGGTAGGCATGGGCCCCATCAGAGAGGTCAGATAGGTGAGAGAGATGGGCAGACATCAGAGAGGTCAAAGTGGTTAGGGAGGTGGGCATTGGGACCAGCAGAGAGGTCAGAGAGGTGGGCATGCGCCCCAACAGAGAGGTTAGAGAGGTGGGCATGGGCCTCAACAGAGAGGTGGGTATGGGCACCAGCAGAGAGATCAGATAGGTGAGAGAGATGGGCATGGGCAGACATCAGAGAGGTCAAAGTGGTTAGGGAGGTGGGCATTGGCACCAGCAGAGAGGTCAGAGAGGTGGGCATGGCCTCAACAGAGAGGTGAGAGAGGTGGACATGGGCACCAGCAGAGAGGTCAGATAGGTGAGAGAGATGGGCATGGGCAAACATCAGAGAGGTCAGAGATGTTAGGGGGGTGGGCATTGGCACCAGCAGAGAGGTGAGACATTGGCACGGACCCCAACAGAGAGGTCAGAGAGGTGGGTATGGGCCCAAACAGATAGGTCGGAGAAGTGAGAGACGTTGGCACGGACCCCAACAGAGAGGTCAGAGAGGTGGGTATGGGCCCAAACAGAGAGGTCAGAGAGGTGGGTATGGGCCTCAACAGAGAGGTGGACATGGGCACCATCAGAGAGGTTAGGGAGGTGGGCATTGGCACTAGCAGAGAGGTGAGAGACGTTGACATGGACCCCAACAGAGAGGTCAGAGAGGTGGGCATGGGCCCAAACAGAGGTCAGAGAGGTGGGCATGGGCCTCATCAGATGTGAGAGAGGTGGACATGGGCACCAGCAGAGAGGTAAGATAGGTGAGAGAGATGGGCATGGGCAAACATCAGAGAGGTTAGGGAGGTGGGCATTGGCACCAGCAGAGAGGTCAGAGAGGTCGGCATGGACCTCAACAGAGGTGAGAGAGGTGGACATGGGCACCAGCAGAGAGGTAAGATAGGTCGGCATGGGCCACAACAGAAAGACCAGAGAGTTGAGAGAGATGTCGGCACGGACCCCAACAGAGAGGTTAGAGAAGTGGGCATGCGCCCCAACAGAGAGGTGAGAGAGGTCGGCATGAGCCCCAACAGAAAGGTCAGAGAGGTGGGTATGGGCACCAGCAGTGAGGTCAGATAGGTGAGAGAGATGGGCATGGGCATGGGCAGACATCAGAGAGGTTAGGGAGGTGGGCATTGGCACCGTCAGAGAGGTAGGCATGGGCCTCAACAAAGAGGTGAGAGAGGTGGACATGGGCACCAGCAGAGAGGTCAGATAGGTGAGAGAGATGGGCATGGGCAAACATCAGAGAGGTCAGAGAGGCTAGGGAGGTGGGCATTGGCACCAGCAGAGAGGTCAGAGAGATGAGAGACGTTGGCATGGACCCCAACAGGGAGGTCAGAGAGGTGGGTATGGGCGCAAAGAGAGAGGTCAGATAGGTGGGTATGGGCCTCAACAGAGAGGTGGGCATGGGCCTCAATAGAGAGGTCAGATAGGTGAGAGAGATGGGCATGGGCAGATATCCGAGAGGTCAGAGAGGTTAGGGAGGTGGGCATTGGCACCAGCAGAGAGGTCAGAGAGGTGAGAGACGTTGGCACGGAGCCCAACAGGGAGGTCAGAGAGGTGGGTATGAGCACAAACAGATTGGTCAGATAGGTGGGTATGGGCCTCAACAGAGAGGTCAGAGAAGTTGACATGGGCACCAGCAGAGAGGTCAGATAGGTGAGAGAGATGGGCATGGGCAAACATCAGAGAGGTTAAAGTGGTTAAGGAGGTGGGCATTGGCACCAGCAGAGAGGTCAGAGAGGTGGGCATGGGCCTCAACAGAGAGGTGAGAGAGGTGGACATGGGCACCAGGAGAGAGGTCAGATAGGTGAGAGAGATGGGCATGGGCAAACATCAGAGAGGTTAGGGAGGTGGGCATTGGCACCAGCAGAGAGGTGAGAGACGTTGGCACGGACCCCAACAGAGAGGTCAGAGAGGTGGGTATGGGCCCAAACAGAGAGGTCAGAGAGGTGAGAGACGTTGGCACGGACCCCAACAGAGAGGTCAGAGAGGTGGGTATGGGCCCAAACAGAGAGGTGAGAGAGGTGGACATGAGCCCCAACAGAAAGGTCAGAGAGGTGGGCATGGGCACCAGCAGAGAGGTCAGATAGGTTAGGGAGGTGGGCATTGGCACCAGCAGAGAGGTCAGAGATGTGAGAGAGGTCGGCATGGGCCACAACAGAAAGGCTAGAGAGGTGAGAGAGGTCGGCATGAGCCCCAACAGAGAGGTCAGAGAGGTGAGAGAGGTTGCCATGGGCCTCAACAGAGAGGTGGACATGGACACCAGCAGAGAGCTCAGATAGATGAGAAAGATGGGCATGGGAAAACATCAGAGAGGTGAGAGAGGTTGGCTTGGGCCCTGTTAGAGAGGTCAGGGAGGTGGCCATGGGCCCCAGCAGAGAGGTTATATGTCTTGCTTATTTAATTATTTTAAAATATTTTCTGAACATTTAATTTGAAACTGCTTAGTAAAGAGCTGTTTTGAGCGAAGACTTTCATTATGAATGAGGAATAATTAATAACAGGAAAAAAGATGTGATATTGACAAGACTGCGAATTGGACATTAATCATTAAATGATAATCTGCGTAAATAGGGAAACATGAAACCGGTAATTGTGAAATATGTGGACATTCGGAAACAGTAAATCCTGTATTGTTAGTGTTGTACAGTGTTTAACACAGAGGGAATGAAATTAGTCCAGTCATTAAAAGATGGTGGTATAACAACGACTCACTTAAATAATTATTAGGTGATGGAATAAATTATAGATTACAAAGTGAAGTATTTAGATTTTTAAATGACACAAGATTATTGAACAGGATTTAAGGAAATTTATATTTCTCTTAATTGTTATTTATTATTAATATTTTGATTATTATTATTATTACTTTATTTTTATTTATTTATTTATTTATTAATTGTTTTGTGAATCAGCTTTTCAGCAAGTAGTGCTCCATACTTATGTCCAGTAGGTGGTGGAAAAGGCACCTTACAGTTTGTTTGCCCCAACAGAGAAGTCAGAGAGGTGGGCATGGGCTAGATTACAAAGTCAAGTATTTAGATTTTTAAATGTCTCAAGACCAGTGAATAGGATTTAAGGAAAACTTTTATTTCTCTTAATTTGGCAGGGTGTTTCATGTTCTAATGTTTATATCCTACTCATCTGGAGTTAAAAAGGACATGAGATGCAAGATTAAGTTCTCCTTTTGGTAACAAAAAACATTTACATTTATTCATTTAGCAGACACTTTTATACAAAGTGACTTACAATTGGGGAATACATCAAGCGATTGATCTTAAAGAGGCAAATAGATACAGGAAGTGCTCATTATACCAAGTTTGAGGCATTGTTCAAATAAGTACAAGCTAGACAGGGAAAGATTAAGGAGAGATAAACCTTTTTTTTAAGATGAAGTCAATTAGTGACGAAAGAGATGAGTTTTCAGCTGTTGCTTGAAAATTGTCAGTGAATCAGCATTCCGGAAAGGGATGGGAAGATAATTCCACCAGCAAGGAACGGTGAACGAAAATGTTCTGGAAAGCGGATCTCAGATTTCTGGAGGGAATGTAGATTCGTAATAGTGAGTGGTGGTTGCTGAGCCTGTGGTTGTTCTATATGCAAGCATCAATGTCTTGAACTTGATGCGAGCCTCAACCGGCAGCCAGTGCAGGGAGCTAAAGAGAGGTGTGACATGGGCACTTTTGGTCTCGTTGAAGACCAGTCGTTCCGCTGCATTCTGAATCATTTGTAGAGGTTTGATTGTGCGCTCCGATTCACGTCAGATGACCGACGAAATTGGAATCCCTACCAAAGCGCCACAGGAGCTGCCCCTTCCAGTGCCCTGTGTAGGCCTCCTGATCCTTCCTATAAGGCAGACGATATGACCGGGCTCTACACAGAGAAGGTCAACTACTGTTGTTCCTTGAGCAACCCAAACAGAAGGACTTGGATAACATTGCAGTAGACCAGCCTAGAAATGACAAGGGCCTGGCCAAGAAGTTGTGTAGCATGCTCCGTTAGGAAGAGCCTGATCTTTCTTATGTTGTGCAATGCAACCCTGCGAAATCAAGTTTTTGCAATGTGGTCTTTGAATGTTAGCTTGTCATCAAAGATTACACCAAGATTTCTGACCGAACTTGATGGGGAACATGGGCTACTTTTTTTTTTTATCCCTGTTTGTACTAAACTCATCTGGTGGGTTTGCTGCCAAAAAGCTTTTATTTTTTCAGTTTCATCTGACCATAGAAGCCAGTCCCATTTGAAGTTCCAGTAGTGTCTGGCAACTGAATTTGCTGGAGTTTGTTTTTGGATGAGTGAGGAACATTTTCCTTGAAACCCTCCCAAATAACGTGTGGTGATATAGGTGCTGTTTGTATATATATTTTAGGTTTTTGACCCCAAGATTTAACTGATCTCTACAATTCTACATCTGTGATTCTTGAAGTAGAGGTCTGCACGGGCTTTAAACTGAAGCCCAAACCCGGCCCATACCTGAGATCGTCTCACCCGACCCAACCCGAGCAGTTAAATTTAGAGCCTGAACCCAAAATCTTTTTTTTTTTTCCCACAATGAATAGCCAATTTTTATTTTATTTTTTTTTTTTTAAAAGATGCTGTATTTCACGATTGCATGCAATGGTCAGTAAACAAATACATGTAAAGAAACAGATTCATCAAGGCTCGGCCAGTTCACAAGGCAAAATAAAAAACACTTACCAGTTATGAAAGTTTATGAACATCAGGTGCAGCAGTCACATAAATTCTGCCGAGTTTTTGAATGGTTGTATAGGCCTATGACAAGACGATAATTCTTCCACCGTACAAATATGGTCATTTTCGTCAGTTAAGGCTCGTTAGCATTTAGCCTGCTGTAAATCAGACAGAGATGTAGTGCTGTAAGATCGCATGTATTTGAATTAATTAATCATTTTTTGAATTAGCGAGAAAGAGACAAAGAGAGAGGAATGAAAGTTGCGTGTGAACCTGCATCTGTGAGTCTCTCTCTATAAGCAATGAGGCTTTGTTACTTCAAAAACAGCGATTTTACCCCCTCATTGCAGAGAAATATAACGTTGCTTGCGAGTCAATAGCCTATCAAAGCTGTTTTACTAATAAAAGTTTCCGTGCTGTGTGTTTGCTGCGCGATCTCTGATATGTGTGCAATGTGTGTGCGTGCGTCTATGAAAGAAGCGTAGCCTACTGCATATAGTTTTGGTTTAGCTACAAACCCGAGCCCGACCCGAGCCCAAAGCTATTCGTTAAACATTAACCCGAACCCGACCCGACCTGACCCGAAACCCGAAAGTATTTCGGGACCCGTCGGGCTCGAGTTGGGTAGCAGACTTATACCTTGAAGAGTCTTTGGCCACTCAAACTCTCCTCCTCACTGTTCATTAGGATGATATAGACACGTCCTCTTCCAGGCAGATTTTTAACATCTTTAGTTGATTGGAATCTCTTAATTATTGCCCTGATGGTGTAAATGGGAATGTTCAATGCTTTAACTTTTTTCTTACAGCCACTTTCTATTTTGTGATGCTCAACAATCTTGTTCCGCACATCAGAACTATATTCGGTTTTACTCCTTGTGATGGATGATTAAGGGAATTTGGCCTTTGTGTTCCTCGTATTTATAATCAGGAAGTCATGGCTGGACAATTTCATGCTCTTAGTCACCCTGGTGTGCTAAAAAAATTAAATATGAATGAGAATATACTTCAGAGATATTTTACTCGTAAGAATTTTGGGTGCCAATAATTGTGGTCAACATTCATTGGAGAAAAACATTTATTTCATCATGAGATTTTCTCCCCAGTTTCAATTGTTTTGCTTCAGTGATAGGTTAGAATTTTGTGAATTTTTGGAGTGAAAGATCAAAAGGATAAACAATGCAGATTTACTTTCACAGCCGCCTTTGCTCATATTTATCAAGGGTGCCAATATTAGTGGAAGGCACTGTATTCTGCAAAGCAGAGTCAGAAAGTCAGTCTTCACGTTCTCAGTGTCTCCAGACCTGCACACAAGTAATCTGTAAACAAGAAAGGGTTCATGAGTCAGAGACAAAATCAGTCACAACATTCTCAGTTACAGACAAACCTACTCTGGTGAAAAACAGCATAATTTTGAGCAGTAAGGTTTTAAAAGAGGCTGTGTGTGTGTGATCATGGTGGCTTCTCACACATGCTCTGTTCTGTGGTTTCCTGTGCTTCTGACAGTGAAAGCCCAAGAACTGTCTTCCTGTGACTGCTTTTTTGGCTCTTGGCCTCCTTTATTTCAGCTAAAACTCTCATGTGAAATGATAATCAGCGATGAAAAGAAACTCTTCATGTTGTGACTCTCCTGCTAAACTCCAGTATATTTGTTCTGTTTGAGTGACCTTTTGTTCTTCTGTTTGAACTGATTCACTTTCATCATTCATTTTATTTGTAAAGTCACTCCTGAATGCGATATTTGAACACAGATTTATTTCTATAGAATTCAGATTTATTTCTATAGCACTTTTCACAGTTTGTATGGTTTCAAAGCAGATTGAGAGACGATGCATGTAAAAAAAAATATGAAAATGAAAAGAAGTAGTGAAGAAACAAGGGGAAAAAACCCATGTCCTTGTTTTTTTCCCCCTTGTTTCTTCCCTTTTTTTTTCTTTTGTGAATATAATAACTACCACTAAAACATGAAAGAAAACACATATATAGTCTTCAGTCACTTTCAATTGTTTTGCTTCAATGATAGGTTAGAATTTTGTGATTTTTTTTTTTTTTTTTTTTTTTGAATGAAAGATTAAAAGGATAAACAATGCAGATTTATTTTCACTGCCGCCTTTGCTCATATTTACCAAGGGTGCCGATATTAGTGGAGGGCACTGTATAGCCTTCACATACACACACACACACACACACACACATATATATATATATATATATATATATATATATATATATGTATATACACACAGTGGACCATGTGATATTTCAGTTTTTCGTTTTTAATAAATATGCAAAAATGTCAACAATTCTGTGTTTTTCTGTCAATATGGGGTGCTGTGTGTACATTAATGAGGAAAAAAATGAACTTAAATGATTTTAGCAAATGGCTGCAATATAACAAAGAGTGAAAAATTTAAGGGGGTCTGAATACTTTCCGTACCCACTGTATATATATATATATAAGTTATATATAATTTCTTTTTCAGACATCAGTTTCTTGTCACATTCAAAGTGGTTGTCATAGTAACGACACTAATTTGTGGAAATTCAGAGCATTGTGAGTTACACCAATCTGAACGCATTAGGCCTATTTGTAAATTGACTGTTAAGATAAAACATTTTGCACAGTTTATTATCTGTGATACCACTGGATGCCTGTGTAGCTCTATGTAACAATCCCTAGTTGCTAAGAAATTGTCATCACACATAAATTAATTATATTAAATTTGGATTTGGATACATGTTTAGATATTATCAACAGCTACTTTTTGACTTTATCTGTTTTTTTGATCAATTGTTTTGTTGTTGTTGTGTCAGTTATTGCATTATTATTTTAGTCAAACCTATAAAACCCTTTGTTACCCCAAACTACATAGGCCTATACAAGCCTGATCAGTGACATAAAAGCAATCAGAATGCAGTTACTTGTTCTTTTATTACTCATTGACGCGTGAACTTCCCCTTTAAATAACGTGACGCTCTGCAATCTATATGTATGACGCTGCTCCCTTTAAGCGCTGTTGGAAGCAAATTAATTTTTTTTTTTTTGGAAGCGAATTAATTGATTCAGTATTTCGACACTTCCATCAGGATGCGTTAAATTTGACAAAGCGGTTTAATAAAGTATGTATTGATCTTGCGAATTTTGCTACACCAATATTTTTTAACTGGCTGAAAAAGTTTTATATGGGAATATTACACGACACACTGAACCTTTAACAATCCATTGGCGCAAAAACACACACCTTTTAGACCAGTTTCACATGAAACATGATTTCTCAACTGCCACAAATACTGTCTAAACAAAATACTGATTTTGTGCACTTTTTATGTACCAATATTTTAATTTGGCCTTTGAACTTGCACGGCAAAAAAAGCCTTACCTTGCCAAAGCACTGACAGAACCCATTGATCTAATGGCATTGTTGAGCGCTCCAAATCCAAACTTTGCATGCAACAATCAGAGGCAGCAATTGACAGCGCTCTGATCCAATGGCATACAGGCATCGTCAGATTGACAGTACTCTAGCCCAATGATGTTGGGGGATCCAGTGGGGGCACAATCATATTTCAGGGTGTCCGTACCACTCTTGATCACAACCCAGTTAAAATGTAGTGGCAGTACGTGCGCTCATTGGCGCTCCTCCAGCTGGTGGCGCTCAAGGCGACCGCCTAGCTTGCCTATGCCTAGAAACAGTACTGTATGCGATGAAAAAGACTATGCACGCATTACCATGGTAAACATATTAAATACGATGTATTTATTTATTTGCATATTTTATGTCAATAAGTCTCCTCTCTTTATACCCGATGTTTATATATAGCTCCGTGTATGTCATAAATCATTAACCTAATTTTTGTTCGGGAGCTCCCTGTTTTAAAGCTACTCATGGTCGTATTTTTAATGGAAAATGATAAATGATTATTCTTTCTAAATGTGATGTAGACCTAAACTGTCTGTGGCTACAGATAAACAGAACAGACGCGACTGAATAATAGGCTATGTGTGTATTTCTTTTGTGAAATAACGGCAAATACCACTTTATTTCTGTGTGACTAATTATCAATCCTGAGACAAACTAATTAATCAATGTAGCACTTATTATTGTAAAACTGGTAAAACGCTTTGGTTTTAAATCTTTAAGAAAACATGTAAACAAACGGCCGCTTTTATCGCGTTCGTTTTGTGATCTCGCTAGTTCCAGTGATTTATTTCTGATAATTTCTCTTTTTTGGTGAAATGATGGGGTTGCGTGTCGTTGTTCCAGAGAGGTGTGTAAAGGCAGGTTTTAGTGAAGCGCTGCTGAGCTTCTGGCCCGAAGGTGGAAACGCATCGTGATTTTGGGCTCCGTGCTACAGGTCTGAGGTTACTGGCCCCGCCGGGCCCGTTTAAAGCACTGGCTCCGACAGTGGAAAAGACCTGAAAAAACTTACCCTGCGTCCCAATGTGCATACTATCCACCCTATCTGCCCTAAATAGTATTGAAAATTACTAATATCACATAGAATTTAGGATGGATAGTATGCACATTGGGACGCAGGCTTAGCCTCTTTGCTAATTAGCACACAAAATACCATTGGTATACTACTACCGCCGCCTCACCAGAAGTTTTACCCACGTTCTTTTTTACAGGAGTGCCCCCCGGAAACTTGTGAATACTTTAAAGGCTTGCGCACTCAACTGTTTGCGAAATGGGGCTTTGTGCTCATGTATCCTACCTCTCTCATTCGGCACAAATCCAAATATTCCATAATATTCCCATATTTGCGATATAACATATCTGAATGCTAAACTATTATTTATTATGTAAACTACAGGCTTTGTACTTCAGTTGCGTTCCATCGGTGACACAGAGGAGGGCGCACTGATGTTAGGCTCACTGTATTTTATTTTGATAAAGTATCAACTCCGCTGTCAAATTACCAATGCTGGAACTGATGTGTGTTTTGTGTGTGTGTGTGTGTGTGTGTGTGCGTGTGTGTGTGTGCGTGCGCGCACTCCGCCGCGATCACTTCAACTTTTTCCTTATACCAGCATATATGTAATTCAAGAAAAACCTGTAAAATACCAATGTTTGTCTGTTAAAGTGTTTTTGTCTGTTACATTTTTTGCACTTTATTTAAATTAGGATATTTAACTTAAATTTTACGTTTCTCCTCTGGCCTGTCATTTTGACCTTTCTTTACCATTTTATTTTAAAGAGAAGGTATTTCATTGTAATAATTCAGTAAATACCTGTTCTGTAAAATATTTAATAAAAGTTCCATAAAAGTTTTTTTTTTGCACATTAGTTAAATTAATTTAACTTAACTTAATTTTTTTTTTTTTTTTTAGTTATTTTTGCCAGCCGTTATGACGTTTTCTTACAATGTTTTAATAAAAAAAGGCCATATATATATATATATATATATATATATATATATATATATATATATATATATATATACACACACACATTAGGGATGCACTGAAATGAAAATTCTTGGCCGAAACCGAAAAAGAGGAAACCAAGGCCGAAAACCGAAACACCGAAAGAAATTATGCCAATTATTAGTACCATTGTACCAAATTTCGGCATTACATGTTTTGCAAATCGCTGTCCGTGGGTCTTTCTCAGATATACTGAAATACGTCCACACAGCAGACATGTTGCTTCAGACAAGCACGTGCAGGCCGCGGTTTCTGTTTGCGTCATCACAACATTTCGGCCGTATTGTTTCGGTGATAAAAGTCTTTCGGCCGAAAACCGAAAATGCACTTTTGGGCCATTTTCGGCCGAAAATTTTCAGTGACCGAATATTCGGTGCATCCCTAATATACATACATTTTTATTTATATATATATATATATATATATATATATATATATATATATATATATATATATATATATATATATATATAATTATTATTTTATTTTATTTTTTTTTTTTTTTGCTGAAAGATTTCTATTACATACATTAATTTACTACATCTGGAAGTATTATTTTGATCTGAATAATGACACTATATCATCTTCTGTAGAGCTCCTGTAGATTTGCTTTATATCTGAAACTAATAACGGAATTTATTTTGTCATAATTGAAGATTTTTGCAACATTGATGCTGCTATTTTCCTGTTTATTAATGTAAAGCTGCTTTGAATCTGTATTGTATAAAAATCCATATAGAAATAAACATGACTTACTATTTCATTGGAGGAACAAAAATAAACAAAACTGAGATTTCTCAGACTTTTTTTTTTTTTTTTTTTTTACCACAAATTAAAACCTAATTATAATGGCAAACATTTAATGTTTAAAACTGAAAATGACACTGAAATCATGAAATCACACATTGTTAGTTTATACAAGAGATTATTAATATTTATTGTGAAACTGATTCAAACAGAGATTTCATTGCGTCTCAGCCTCGATCATTTGATCTGAGCATCAGATTCATAAACAGCTGAATCAATTATTTCTAGACGCAAAATTAGATTTCATTCAACATTGTTGATCAGCAAGAAGCTTTTACATCTTCAATAAACAACTGATCCTTTAACCTCTAGAACTGAAAAGCAACAGAACAGTGATGGAGCTTCACATCTGTACAAATGAACAGATTGTTACTGTTTGAAACTATGAACAGACAGAGAAGATCAGCTGAAGACTAAAAACAGAGGACAAAAAAAAAAAAAGACTATAAACATGTCAACCACCAATACCACAGGTGAAAATCACAGTCACATCGTTGTTTAAAATGATTCTAAAAGAACATTTTCATTCAATTCTGAGCACTTTATTTACATTCAGTGACAATATACATCATATCACATTTTTTGTGAAAATATTCAAAATTCTTTTCATCTCATCAACAAACTCAAAACACATTTATCCTGAAGTGACTTCTAAGCATCTCAGACTTTCACTTAGACCAGTTTTGCTGCTTTAATAATTTGTTCAAAGATGTTTCCTGTTGTGTCATGAAATATAATGTAGGACTTTTGTTTCATGCAGTGATTGTTGCCCACAATCCTCCTCGCAGGAGAAGACAGAGCAAAAATTCGCCTCCTGATAGTAAGTCTTCATCTACATAAATAAATGAAGTGATGTGTGGAAAATATGGGCAATTTATCTGCATCACAACACAAGTGATTAAATCTCCTGGTGGATTCTGGTCATTTTGATCCGTGATGCTGAATTAAGATCAAGATCCTGGCATCACAACATGTTACATATCACATAAGATCTGTGTTACTGTATGATGTGAGGACTGTGAATACTGAATGTCTGTTTTGACTCATCGCAGTGAGGATTGTTCTTCTGGGTTCGAGTGTGTCAGAAAACAGTCTGGTGGGGAACTTCATCTTAGGACGAGCAGCGTTTGACAGTGAAGCTCCTCCAGATGTTGTAGAGAGAGTCGGAGGAAGATTGAAGGACAGACACGTGATCGTCATCAACAGTCCTCAGCTGCTCCAGACGAACATCTCAGATCATCAGATCACACAGACAGTGAGAGAGTGTGTGAATCTGTCTGATCCAGGACCTCATGTGATCGTTCTGCTCCTCAAACATGAGCCGTGTTCAGCAGAAGATCAGGAGTGTGTGGAGAAGGTGCTGCGCTCTTTCTCTGAGAGCATTTATCAGCACACCATGGTGCTCAGCTCACAAGAGCCCACAGAAACCAGTGACATCCTACAGAAAATCATCCAGAAATGTGCAAACAGACACTTCAGTCTTCAGAGGAGCAGCTCTCCTGATGATCTTCTGCAGACGCTTGAGCACATTGAGAAGATGAATGATGGACGTTATCTGGACTGTGCTGCAGCTTCACAGTGTTTCACGATGGAGCAACAAAACACAGAGAGACGTGAGTGCGATGATGTTTGAAGTCCCTAGTATGGTTGTCACCAAAATTTAGACTTCGATACGATACTCAACTAAAATATCTCAATACTACTCAAATGAACCGAAGCTACGACAAAAACATAGAACAACAGGAAACATTTTATCTTTGTTATTAATAATAGTAACATAGATGCAAATAACAAACTAAAGGGCAACTACAATAAAACAAAGACACAAATGAAATAAATATGGCCCTATGAAATCCATTTTATTTCTTCCCAAATTCTGTTTTATTTTCTCCAAGTTTTTTTTATTTATTTTTTCCATTTTAATTTTTCTGGATTCCATTTTTTCCATTTAAATTTTTCTAGACTCTATTTTAATGGTTACATTAAAATATATTAATAAAAAAGCATATCTAATTAATTATAATCATGAACCTTACACACTTTAACAGCAATTTATTAAGTTTAACAAAAGGCCCTATGAAATACATTTTTCTTTTCAAATTCAGTTTTATTTTTTATCAAATTCTGTGAATCTGTTTTCCATTCATTTTCTGGATTCAATTTTAATACTTTAAATTTTAATAATCAAAGCATGTCTAATTATTATTTTATAAAGGTTAATTAGATTTAATAAATAATTAATGTATTATATTTATTTATTTATTTATTTTTTTCAGAAACACTTGTGTATTTATAATTTTCTAGCAAATAAATTATGGTAAATACTTTTTTCTGGTAAATATTTCTTAAATATTGTTTAATAATATTTTATTAGTAGTAGTCAAGTTAAACTGAATTTTTATTTTGACGGGTTGATTTGAAGACCTTTACATTTCTGTTTGTACTGTATATGATATGACAATGGCTTTTCTCAAAAGTAATGGTAAAATCCTCATGAACTGACCCCAGAGCAGTTCTAGAGATCATGTTTGTGTGTTCAAACACCGCAAGCATTCCATCTGCATTTTCACAATCATAGGGCCATAATTCCTGAGTGTTTTACTCAGGAATTATGGCTCTTATCAAAATGCCTTCTTAAGTACTGGTATTAGTAAACGTGGAATTGTAGCGTTTTTAAATGCAGGGTATAGCGATACCTTTTATTCATGTAACACTAGTTCCTGGTGATAAATGAACATGTTTTAATCTTCTTCTCCTATCAGTTTCAGAGTGTGTGAAGCTGAATCTGGTTGTGTGCGGGAGTGACGGGGCATTCAAATCCTCCATATCAGAGCAGATCCTGCAGCAGACCGACAGAAGATCAGACGTGGAGCTTCATGATCGTCTGATTAATCTGCTGGAGCTTCCAGCTCTGATTGGTCTCTCAGAGGAGGAAGTGATGCGTCAGACTCTCCGCTGTGTGTCTCTCTGTCATCCTGGAGTTCATGTTTTCCTCCTCATTATTCCTGATGCTCCTCTCAATAATGAAGACAAAGCAGAAATGGAGGAGATCCAGAGGATCTTCAGCTCAAGAATCAGCAAACACATCATGATCCTCATAAAGCAGAGTTCAGAGCATCAGACAGCAGAACTCAATGAAGAAACACAGTCTGTGATTGAGAGGTTTGGAGGACGACATCAGTTCTTTGGTCCCAAAACACAAGTGTCCACACTGATGGAGAACATCGAGCAGATGCTGCAAGAAAACAGAGGAGACTGTTTCTCCACAGAGACGTTTCTGGAGGCGCAGATGAAGAAACTGATGAAATATGAAGAAATGAAGAAGAAAACTGACTCACTAGAAACACATTTTCTGTCACAAGGTAAGAAAATTTGTTTGGTATTAAACTACACAGCATGTTTTAAAATTGAATTTTTACTCCAGTTTACGCCAATATGCCCACTAGACCCAATCCCCTCACAGCTTCTCCAAGCAATCTCTCCTACACTTTTACCAGCACTCACAAACATCATCAACACATCCCTCCTCACAGGCATCTTCAGCAGGCTCGGGTAACCCCACTGCTCAAAAAACCTACATAAAACACTTCTCTGATAGAAAACTACAGACCTGTTTCTCTCCTTCCATTCATAGCCAAAACACTCGAACGAGTTGTTTTCAACCAGGTCTCATTATTTCTTTCACAGAACAAGAAAACTGGACAATAACCAGTCAGGTTTCAGGAGTGGCCATTCAACTGAGACTGTGCTACTGTCAGCCACGGAAGCCTTTATTAACCAAAAACACTCACGTGCTGCCTGCTCTTCTGTTGACTAATGGCTTCTCCCAAGTTACTGTATGACAGTGACCGAGCAATTTGAATACTCTACAGTCGCTGTGGCCGCCTTCTAATTAGGACAGCCAATAGCCTATAGGAGGGCAGTTGCTCAAATCGAAACTACAGTTCGCACTTAAGTGCAGAAAGGGAGCAATGCAAGTAGAAATATCCAGAAAATGAAATATTCCTACCTAGCAGCAAGTAATAATTTAAACAACAGATCTACAAACAGAGCATTAAACAAAAACACTCACGTGCTGCCGTCTCTTCTGCTGACTAATTGCTTCTCCCCACAAAACTAAACTAATAAACAAGCAGACAGCACACCTCTCTTATGTTACAGAATTAAATTTTGGGAAGAAAAAACAACTATGTTTTAAAAATGATGCATTTCCTCTCTTACAGGTTCAACAGAGAACGAAGAAGATCTGAGGATTGTGCTGCTGGGAAAAACTGGAGTCGGGAAAAGTGCAACTGGAAACACAATCTTAGGAAGAAAAGCGTTTACAGCAGAGACATCTCTTGAGTCTGTGACTAAAGAGAGTCAGAGACAGACATCTGAAATCAACGGCCGAAGTGTTACTGTGATCGACACTCCAGGACTGTCTGATACTGAACTCAGTAACGAGGAGATCTGGAGAGAAATCAGACACTGCGTCTCCATGATCCTGCCTGGACCACATGTGTTTCTCTTACTGATTCCTCTGGGACGATTCACTAAAGAAGAGGAAACATCAGTGAAGATCATCCAAGAGACGTTTGGTGAAAACTCATTAATGTACACCATGGTGCTCTTCACCAGAGGAGACTTTCTGAAGAAGAAAACCATCGATCAGCGTTTGGGAAAACCTGGATCTCCTCTGATGAATCTGATTGAAGCGTGTGGAAACAGATATCATGTGTTCAATAATAATCAGACTGAAGACCGAACACAGGTGACTGATCTACTGCAGAAGATAGACAACATGCTGAAAACAAACGGAGGGAGTTTCTACTCGTGTAAGATGTTCAGAGAGATGGAGAGAGAAAAACAAGAACAACAGATGAAGATCCTGATGGACAGAGTCAGAGAAAGAGAAGAAGAGATGAAGAAACTGGAAGAAGAGAAAGAGAGAATGAAGATGATGATGGAGGAAGAACGACAGAATCAGGACAAAGAGAGAAAGAAGAGAAGAGAAGAAGTTTAATGAGAGAGAAAAGCGATATAAAAGAGAAATGAAGGAGAAAGAGAGAGAAATACAACATGAGATGAAGAGAGAACGAGAGGAATGGGAGAAACAGAAACTAGAGGAAAAGAGAAGAATAGAAGTAGAGAATGAGAAAAGAATAGAGAAAGACAAACAGATTCAGAGATTGCAGAGTGAAATGGAGGGAATAATCAAAGATAAAGAGAGAATAGAAAGAGAGAGACGAGAACAACTAGAGGATTCAGAGAAGAGACTGAAAGAAGAAAGAAAGATGAGAGAAGATCAACAGAAGACTCTTGAAGAGAAACTGAAACTCCTTGAAGAACAGCATGAAGAAGAACTGAAGAGAAGACGAGTGGAGTGGAGAGAGGAATATGAACGAGAGAAATGAATGAAGATGATGAAGATCATCTGCTTTCAAACTGATCCTTCACTGCAGGTGTGCTCAAGACTTTCATGTTTCTTCTGTTAGTAATCACACTTTTATTTTTAATAATTTCCCACAAAAACTCAATAGACAACTCAATTGTCAAAAACAGACAATTAAGTTATTTTTTACTGAATGATGTGTTGATTGAACTCCAAAAGGTCACAGCCTTCAGGAAACTGGAGACTGAATACAGCAAGTGGTCCTGGAGTCTTCACAGAGCCATGATAGGAACTGAGAACAAACTACACAACCAACCAGAAAATGAAGTGATTCATGAGGTTGAGGAAACAGATCTACAAAGAGAACTAAAGGAGACAAGTGAAGAAGTGAAAATGTCTGAATTCTTTGAGAAAAGCAGTGACAAATAAATACTGATTCAGTGGAAAACATCAGTTGAGATCAAAATCAAAGAGCTTCAGGAAAACATTGTGAGAGAAACAGAGGAAATTAAATGAGATTCTTCAGCAGTGAGAACCGAAGAAAACGATTGATGCTCACAGGACAAAACATGAAAACAAAATGCAGAAGCTAAAGAGAAGTTGGGTTATATTCTATCTAAAGAGGATGCATACCAAAAAAGATCATTAGTCAAAGATGTTGTTCATGCAGACAGACAGAATGATTCAATCATTTAACATCTCAGAGATGGGCTACAACATCAGCTACATTCATCAACTCACAGATTACATCAAAGCAAGAGTAACTGAACATCAGAAAGGACCAGTGAGTTATGAGTTCAAGACTGAATTCTTCATGGATTTGGTTTTTTCCATCTGTGAGAGAGCAAACTAAATGTTCACCTACCAACATAAACTGTTCAAAGATACCAATGTTCCTGTAATATACATTGAAAAGAAGAGAAAAGAGTACTATAGTGTTTTAGATTTAGACTTTATTGTCCCTTTAGGGAAATTCTTCTTCACAGCATCATTCTATTCCACATACAGTGTCACCATGACACAACAACATGTCATAAGTATTACACATCTAGATGTCAAAACTACATTAGCAAAGTCTACCCTATATCAACGTCCGTATCCTGGCCTATTCAGCGAGGTCTTTTATTCAAGGTCTCAGCACCCTTGCTGGGATGTCATCAGGCCCAGGGGTCTTGCCCAGCTTACATCGACTGAGTTGGTGCCATACCTCCTCCTCTGAAAAGGGGACTGGCTCAACTGCTTCCAACAGAGGAAGGGCTCCCAGCAGAGATGCACACTCATCAATGCATTAAATTCTTTTGTAAAAGGACTCTGGATCTGTTATTACACAATGTTCAATGCGAAGTGGAGCATCACCCCAATCTCTCTGAACTGCCCTACTGGAAGCGGTTTGTGTACAGATTCCAGAAATATCTGGAAAAATACTACAATAAAACATTTGAGGGGATGATCAGTGAGATACAAGCTGAACGGAGAAAGCTCACAAAACAAGATGCAGTTGAGAGTTTGGATAAATACTATTAAAATATATGAACGAACAGAGCAAAATACCACCCTTTAAGACACTTATTTACAAAATATAAATATGCAGTTCCAAGGGGAAAAAAAGAATTAAAAATGTAGTTCCTTAAGTCTATTTTTACGTAAGAAATTGTAGCAAGGAAAGTTTCATTTATAATAAAACAGATTTTATTCACTATACCTGGCAAACCTTAACACTCAACATATTTTGTGAAGTGATGTCCTGTAGAGTCTGAGTTGAAGTAGATTTCATGTACAAATATTAACAACAAATAAACAAAATTCAAAAAATAATATTCTAATAAATCCTTGTATCTTATTTGGGTGGTATTACATTGTGTATTCCAGGTATAAATCCCTGATTAACAAGATTGATCTGAAGCGTTTCTATACTACAATAGACTGGAATGTTTGAATGACGTGGTCAATTGTGAGTCTGTTGATTGTATGATCATCAACTTCATTTACATTTTCTTAATAAAGGCTTCTCCAACATTCAGCCCAAAGCCAATATTATTTTCTACTCAATAAAATACATTTGAATTCATTTACTGGAAAATAAAATAAAATTATGAATTTTGAACATATTAGATGTTTAGGTATGCTTAGGTGCTTATGATTAGTTGGAAAATGTTGGTTGTCTTCATTACATAAAACGAATGTAAAAAAGCAAAAAAAAAAAAGTTATAATACTGAATCTACATAATGTATTTACTGCCATTATTTAAATCTGTATAGTAAACATCATCTGTGTGCATCTGTTCTGGCCTACAGTACATGACAGAAAGAGAAACATTCTAGTTAGTTCACTCTAAAATGAAAATTAAGTAATCATTTACTAAAACAGGGACCATATTTATCAAAATCTGCAGATTTAATCTTAGAGTGTGTTTGCGCTAAAAAACCAAGCCAATGTTCATATTTATAAAAACAGTCTTTGACATTTGACATACACACTTTTCCTTGTGACAGAGTCTGCAGGTATTTGGAAATCACAATAATAATAAATCCCTGTTAGCATAATTACACAGCATTAAAGTTCAGTTATCCAGTATACATACTTTGGTTCCGCATGTGTAACTTATTTTATCTGGCTATAAAATGAGTTATAATGCAAAAATAGCTTTCATTTGTGGAAAAGAGACAAATGCATCTGTGTGTACATTCGTTTTTTGTGAGTATTTTTAAGAAATGATCTTAGATCAAATGTGGTATGGTTTCTACACAACTGAGGGCCCTGGTGTTTTGTTCTAATGCCACATGTCCTTCTTTTTTTTTTTTTTTTTTTTTTCAGACCACAAAATGAGAATTGGAAAAAACAAAACAAAACAAAACAAAAAAAAAAAACATCAAGGATCAAGCTTCAAAACAAAGATGGTCTTATGCAACCCGTGCCATACTCGAAGGGTTCTTGGGCCATATGATGGGGTTTGGTAAAAAACAAACCAAAATTAAATTATCCTGATGTTGGTATTTCATGTCATATTTTTATTAATCTTTTTTGTTAATTTCTCATAACTTTCTTTTTTTGGGTGAGTCAGAATAAACTGCTTTGCTAATATTTAAATTTAATTATGTTTTTAATTTTTTCAATTAAAAAATATATAACACCTTTCCTCACCTCGCATGACAATACTCATCAAAATACTCAGTAAACAGTTTGTTTGCTAATAGATAAATGTGATTTCCACCCAAAAGTATATCACTTATTTGACAAAAGACTGGCATATTTTTTTTCCATTGCACTTCAAATAACTAGTGTAGCTCTATATTCAATACTTGAACCAAACTGCTTGAGAAAACAATTGTGAACACACATCCATTGATCTTCTCAGTTTCAGATTCCTGCAGTCAGTTATATTCATCAGATCTGACAGCCATCAGTGTCCCATCATCAGATTCAGGATCTCTGAGAGAAACGCATCAAAGTGATCACAAGTGATTTCGTCCAGGACTCGTAAAATCAAAATGCCTTGCTTACAGCATTCATCGGGACTTGCTCTTCCAGCTTTACCCAGAAACAACAACATTCTAATTTCTGATTGGCTGCTAGGTGTCATTTAACTCTGTTTAACTCGAGACAGCCTTGAACTCGGCACAGAACTTCTCTCTGTATCCCTGCACCTCATCCATAATTGTATACAGCAGGACAAGTTATCTCTTACTTCTCAGTGTGAGGAGCATATCGTTATCTTTATAGTTATCGTTCTTGGTGTGAACTTTAGGGCTGCACGATTAATCGAAATTAAATCGCAAAAGCGATAAATCGTGATTAGGCAGAAGCTGCGATTGCCATCAGTATCTTTCAGTGAAGCACGGTTCTGTGATCAGCAGTAAATCTCCATCTGAAGGCCAGAGGGCACTCTCGTGCGGAAACTCCAAATACACCCCGCAGAAGAAATCCAGGAAATGCCCATCGCTTCCTTTTTTAACTCCTTGCTAAAAATTAAATTAATTTTTTTCCCCCTTTATTGACGAGTTGCACTGCCAAAGAATGGGTCTATTGTAATAGTTTAATTAATACTATTATTTTAAGAAAATATATTATTTTCTCACCTTGAAAATGTTGTTACCTTGACTGACAACAAGCTGCACTTTCATAATCTAATCACAAAACTGATAATAAACATCATTTGATAACACTCATAATAAACAGAATCAGACTGACAACATGGCAAAAAATAAAATATACCTGTCTGAATCTTACAAACAAATAAATAAACAAGCCACTCAACAGAATATGGGGCTTAAAACGAGAAAATATATATTTTTTATTCTTTTTTTATATATTAATAATATATGACTTGTTTGTTATTTACAGAAATGTATGCTATATACTATCATTTAAATTAGATAGTTTTCAGCCTTATAAGACAGAAAAGAATGTTGAATATAAAGGACAAGCATACATTACAGTTCTTTAAAAAAGCCTTGCTAAAATAAATAAATAAAAATAAACATGATTTTTTAAACATATTTATACAGTACTGATATTGGGGGGTTCGGGGGGTTTGAACGACCCACCCTATACTGCCAAATGTTCAGAATTTAAGTACTTTTTTTTTTAAATAAACAAGTGTTCTTTTAAATAACAATGACATTTAACGCCATAAAAAGTATTAAATACAGATCAAATTCAAACAGCAGTGGAGCGCAAGTTTACTATAGCAGATGCGATTATAGCGAGCACTAAACAGAGCTGTGAGATCCTGTGTGAAGCACTTGAAATCAGCGAAGAACACTATATGACTCAGTGGTTTAAGATGAAACGGTGCTGACAAACAGGAGAAACACTGTGACCAACGAGACAGTCAGAATAATTTACCATGGATTTATTTTACTGTAACACTAACTGCACCATGGTATTGCGGCAGAAATGAGGGATATATCGGACCGGACTGTATTAGTATATTATTAATGTGCACATGTATTAACCCTTTGATGCACATCATGGGTCTAAAGTGACCCGACTGAGTTTATTTTTTCTATATCTTAGCAAGAAATTAATTTCATCATTCAGAATTCCAGGAATTTCTCAATTAACTTGTTTTTGATCATCCCAAATCCTTATTTTTCTTTCTTACTTTTTTAATAAAAATCATTTTTGTATCACTACCCCTCTAATGCACAACATGGGTCTAAAATGACCTGTATTCATTTCCTATGTTATTTCAGTTATGGATGAGTTTTTCTTTGCTGAATCTCTGAAAGAAATGTTTTTCTATCATTTATTATTCCAGATGGTCTTTAAATATGTTGTTTTTGACTTCCACAAATTCTTTTGTTTATTTTTCCTTCTTTACTTACTTTATAAACAAACACAGTTTTTGTATTTATACATCAATTTTACACACATGGGTCAAAAATGACCCATATAGAAACCTTTGATATTTTCAGTTTTTTTTTTTTTTTTGTTTGTTTTTTTTGTAAGTAGGGACATATTTACCACAGAAAAGTTTTCACCTGCCCCACATTTCACAACTCAGCATTGCTGCTTTTGTATAATTGATGCATTTAGTCTTATTTTATCATTTATTACCACAGAAAATATTTAACATGTTGTGAAAGATAACTGGATATAATATTTGAATTATATTAGGCTAAGGTTACCTTGTCCTTGAAATCTGTTACTAGTGAGACAGAGAAACATGTCCAATACTATTAACTAGCTTGTTGTTGACATATTCTGTTTTGGCTATATAGCTAATGTTATCTAGGTCAACAAAATAAAAGTCAAAATAATGCGTTATATACAAGTATATATCATTGCTGTCAGGAAAAAACCTAGTATCTCTACATTTCATTATTATTATTATTTTTTTTTTGTCATAAATCAATACTATTGGTCACCCTTTATGTCTGTCAGTGGTTTTGTACATACAAGGTTTCTGTCTGACAGTGACAATATATAGTCAGTATATACACGATCAGCTGCTTGTTGAGCACTCTTTATCCAGAGTGTTATTATGACTGATCCCAGACATTCTAGATTAATAGCTGAAATGTTTGTAGAGATGCTGCATGATGAGGAAGATCAGGCAATTCTTAGTCCTGATTCAGAGTCTGAAATATCTGATGCTGATGACCTTGACTGTGTGCCACAGGGTGAGTCTGGTTTCGTGGGTGTAAATCCAGATCTCCTAGATGAAGAAGACTCAGTTGATGACACTTGTCTGATGAGTCTTCTGAAGAGGAAACTCACACTCTGTCCAACAGATTGAGTAAAAAGTGGTTTTCACCTGTTCATGTAAGCAGAGAACACATGGCCTATGGTGCTATGATGCAATGTGCTGGATGTTGCCACCCTCAGTGCCTACACCAGGGGCAGCCAACGTCGGTCCTGAAGAGCCACAGTCCTGCAGAGTTCATCTCCAACCCCAATCAAACACACCTGAACAAGCTAATCAAGGTGTAAGGTCTTACTCTGGCTGCATCCGAAAACTGAAAAATGTTGCCTTTGGAGGACACACTCCAAGGCAGGAAGGCATCAAGGCACGTCCGAATCCAAAGTTAGCTTCACTTCCTGTCTCCTGAGATACCTTCATCTGATCGATTTTTGAAGGCAGCATAGATGTATCCTTCGCTGCCTTTGATATCCCACAATCCTGTGCGTTCCATTCCGTGACGGTTGAGCTAAAAATAAAGATGGCGTCTGAAAGTTGCATTTGGTTGTTAGTTTGTGTAAATGTATATTTCTGATTAACTTTAACGAGCGAGAAATTAGTATTATAGTAATAAAATATTTGTTTAGTTATCACCAAAACTCGTTCTATTTTGTTGTAGATCATTAGACCGTTACGCTGCCTCAGAAGCCTGTCCGAAATCAGTTTCGTGAGGTGCCTTCGTGCAAAAATGCTGCCTGCAAAGTCATTGCCTCATAAGGCATCGAGGCAGCAAGTCAGCTGCCTATGTTTTTGAATGCAGCCTCAGTCTTGCTAGAAAGCTAGAGGCAGGTGAGTTTTTATCAAGGTTGGAGCAAAACTCTCCAGGGCTGTGGCTTTCCAGGACAGATGTTGACCACCCCTAGCCTACACCAACTTCACTACGCAACATGGCTGGTGTGACCAATGCATGATGGCTGTTCATCAAGGAGCTGGTTAAAGAGCTTGTCATGCCACATATGAAGAGGCATTTGGAGGGCACACCCCACCCTCAAAACCATATTACAGAGGCAATGTGAAGATGTGGGATAGAAAAGCAAAACACAGCCACAACCTGGCAACAGGTATACATCAGGCAGGAGGGTCAATAGAAGAGGAAGAGTACAGGATCTGCCCAGCTGCCAAAGACAGGCAAGTCAGCAGCTACTGTTCAGTGTCAGGCCTGTCTGCAAGGAGCACAAATCTGTAGTTGTCATTTGTGAGGCATGTAAGCACTGAGATGGCAATTTGAGATGGTGCTGTACCTGTGTGATTTTATATTGTTAGTTTTATTTTCATCTATTTGGTCACATTCACTACAATTCACTACAGTTGCACTACAGACAATTCAATTTCAGTGTTATCAGTGATATGTGTATGTTAAAAGCGACAAAGTGGCAAATAAACATATTTCAAGTGTTAAATGTGTTGGTCTAAATAACTGATAAAATAATTATTTTAACAAAATGTCTTTATTCTTTTGTTTTATCATGCTTGCATAGATGGGTCATTTTTGACCCATGTGTGTAAACTTGATGTAGTAACAAAAACCTAGGGAAAAAATAAAACATTAATTTGTGGTCATTGCAAAAAGATATTTTGAGTATTCATGGATCATGGAGTTTATATATCACAGAATATTAAATGCTGAAATAAACTGATTTCAAAAGACAAAACAAGAAAATGCCCAGCGAAGTATGAAATAACATAGGAAATGAATACGGGTCATTTTAGACCCATGTTGTGCATTAGAAGTGGTTTTCATACCTTGTGCATCAAAGGGTTAAAGGAGTAATGGAATATAATTACAGTATTTTGTGATTAAGCTATAGTTTGTGCATTTATACTAAATGTATTAGACCACTGTTCTTCATACAAATACCTAGAACCATGTAGGCCTAGTTAATTTTTATACCATGGTATTGACGTGCTATAGGCCTATGTATGTATTTTTACTGGTTGTCATTATGTATGCTATATGGAAGACCAAGGTTTAATTTTAAAGGGGTCATAAGATGTGAATTCAAGTTTTCCTTTCTCTTTGGACTGTTACAAGCTGTTCATGCATAGATAAGATCCCTGAAGTTGCAAAGACTAAAGTCTCAAAACCAAAGAGATATTCTTTATAAAAGTTAAGACTCGACCACGCCCTCCTAAAACGGCTCATTCAAACACGCCCCCACATGTCTACGTCATGGTGTGGGAAGATTTGCAAAACATTGCCCAAACGTATACGCAATGAAAGAAGGCAGAACTATTATTCTCGCTGTAGTATTGTTGCTGCCACCGGCGCCATGTCCCGGAGATGCTGTGTTTCGTTGTGAAAGCGAAACTACTTTGTTTGGTCTTCCAAAAGAGGACACAACTAGAAATCAGTGGTTAAGTTGTATTTACAACACTGTTCCAGAACAGTTCAACCCAAATATTAGAGTGTGTGCAGCACATTTTACAGAGAACTATTTCCTGAACCTGGAAGAGTAACGTTAGCCTACAATGCTGGCTTGCACAAAGACTGTTTCTATAAAGTGGGGCAATTCCAACTTTGCAAGGACAGTCTGAGCTTCTGACTCACAGTCTGTAAGTACATTTCTGCTACTGACGATTCAAACGCGAGTTTTGAAAAGTGTAGAGTAGCGCTTGTTGTTTGTCGTTTCTCTGATCACAAATGCAGACATGGTAATGTTTACACGGCGCGATGCAACGCGACACGTAAAAAGACAGTATAAGTCATTATAATCAGTAATCATGTCCCCACTGGATGCAACAAATGCCTCGTATATAATGGGTTTTATTGTGTTTGTGTCATGGGACACGGCATCACAATACGGTGAGGGGCGTAACATTTCCGTCTCATGCTTGAGGTATTAGACCAATAACAACGCACTGGATAGCTGGCCAATCAGAGCACACCTCACTTCTCAGAAAGATGAGCTTTGTAAAAATCGATGCATTTCAGAAAGGCGGGGCATAGAGGAGCAACAATAATGTACAGTATGTGGAAAATAATGTTTTTTTTAACACCAAATACACAAAATAATGTTATTTTTAGTAAAGTCATATGACCCCTTTAATAACTCAAACAGTCAGAATAATTAAATTGCACCATATAAAAATAAGGTTATATTTTTTATAGATGTTACTTTTTTTGATAATGAACATGAATTTACATTTGCATCCTAACAGATGTAATCCTGTGTCCTCAAGCTACAGTCAAATGTGCATTTTTAAGAGACAAAAAAGTACTAGTCCTGGAGGGCCGGTGTCCTGCAGAGTTTAGTTACAACTTGCCTCAATACACCTGCCTAGAAATTTCTAGTATATCTAGCAAGACTTTGATTAGCTAGTTCAGGTGTGTTTGGAGCTAATCTCTGCAGGACACCGGCCCTCCAGGACCAAGTGTGGTGACCCCTGAATTAGAGCATGCAGAAACTAGGAAATTCATTTTTCAATTAAGATATTTATTTTGTTATGGAAAAATGACAAGTGTCAAGAATTCAAAGACGTGAAGTGTTTGTCATGTTCTCACCATATAGAGTCATTTAAAACCACAGTTAAGGTCTGGCTTCTACAACTTTCACGTAGGAGCAAAAATCTGGCTTTAAACTTAAGAAATAAAGGTTTGAAATTATCGGTATCGACTGATATGAAACATTTTGTTGCGAAATTTTTTTTAGCCATATCACCCAGCCCTACTTTCAAGGGAACTGACTGACTTCAGAAAAGTTTCGATGCCATTTTCATTTAATGTCTGATAAAGTAGCATTTACGAACACTCAGCGCCTCTTTGTGTACAGCTGTTACCAGGGAAACCGATGTATTTCTGCTGTCCCAAAGATGCCAGAGACCTATTGGCAGAGAATGAATGTGCATTTGCAATCAGCCTGTTTGTTGTTCTTGTTCAGATCAATACGAAAATCCACCCATGATTTTACGCAGCACAGACAGAGCTCTAAATTTAAAAACAAAATAAAAAAAATAAAAAAAAACAATGGTTTAAAGGCTGAAATGTGATGTTTATCATTTTATAAGACTTTTTGTTTTTGTGAAAACCTGTATCTGAGCTGTAAATCGTGATATCGGTTTAATATGTTACTAGACATTGCTCTATCCCGCTCATAGCATAGAAATTTAATTTCTGCAGATCTTAAAAAAGCTAACAAAAATCATTACATTTGATTTTAAAAAATCCTGCAGATACCATGTAGGCCTAAATAGTTAAATAAAATTCCTTCCTTTATATTTGTTGATATTTGTGTTTTGAGGGGTGTAGCATGGGTCAAAGAAGAACACAGTACACTCCGGCCAGGGGTGGTTCTAGACCCTTTTTAACCTCTGAAGACCCTGCGGCCTCATATGAGGACATTATATTTTAGTGAATTTCTCTGAGACTCTACATGCCACAGTTTTAAGTCTGGATGTCCTGTACAGAGCACATTCAGGGCTTTTCAGAGATACCAAATGATTGGATGTTTCACCATGACCACTCCCTCTCCTTGGTCTTCAAAAATGTCTGAAATTAATTTAGTGACAAATTAATTTCAGACATTTGTCACTAAATTAATTTCAGACATTTTTGAAGACCAAGGAGAGGGAGTCTGTACACAAAATATTATCTCATTTCTTTTGGAAATGAGATAATATTTTGTAATTATCATTTAAATCTGTCTAATTTTTAAATTGTGTGTCATAAATCAACATCTCAGGAAAATATTATGGGGTTTCAAATCAAAATATGACTTTCTGTTACGAAACAGGACGTTAATTTCATACATGTCCTCATATGAGGACACCGGGACTAAAAGCATGTTTAACTTTGTATAAAGATGATTCTCAACTATGTTATAATTATAATTCGATATACCATTTTTCTTTCTGCAAAATGTGTGTAAATGTTTTTTTGATTGTTCAATTTGCACTCTGAACATGGGTTGAAGCTCTTATTTTTGAACTCTCAAAGTGCACCAGTTAATGGGTAACAGTTGACATTTCAGCCATTTTAGGGCCTTGTGCAAACTGATGACCTTGGACTAGTTAGTACATGAGCTTGATTAACTTATGTTTTTATATTCTTTCTCTACATATTTATAAATATAACATGTGACAAGTTTACCAGAACATGTTGATAACACAGTTGACGGTCAAATAATCTACTCTATGTGCAGACAATAATATACCCGTAGATAAAATATTGAAGAGGAGAAGTTATGACTTACCACACTGTCCTCAAATTTCCCTCCAAAAAAGGAAAATACATCACTTGATGTTGGACATGTGACTTTGGAACAAAGCATTGCTGATTTACAGGTGTATCTCAATAAATTAGAATGTCGTAGAAAAGTTCATTTATTTCAGTAATTCAACTCAAATTGTGAAACTCGTGTATTAAATAAATTCAGTGCACACAGACTGAAGTAGTTTAGGTCTTTGGTTCTTTTAATTGTGATGATTTTGGCTCACATTTAACAAAAATCCACCAATTCACTATCTCAACAAATTAGAATATGGTGACATGCCAATCAGCTAATCAACTCAAAACACCTACAAAGGTTTCCTGAGCCTTCAAAATGGTCTCTCAGTTTGGTTCACTAGGCTACACAATCATGGGGAAGACTGCTGATCTGACAGTTGTCCAGAAAACAATAATTGACACCCTTCACAAGGAGGGTAAACCACAAACATTCATTGCCAAAGAAGCTGGCTGTTCACAGAGTGCTGTATCCAAGCATGTTAACAGAAAGTTGAGTGGAAGGAAAAAGTGTGGAAGAAAAAAATGCACAACCAACCGAGAGAACCGCAGCCTTATGAGGATTGTCAAGCAAAATCGATTCAAGAATTTGGGTGAACTTCACAAGGAATGGACTGAGGCTGGGGTCAAGGCATCAAGAGCCACCACACACAGACTTGTCAAGGAATTTGGCTACAGTTGTCGTTTTCCTCTTGTTAAGCCACTCCTGAACCACAGACAACATCAGAGGCATCTTACCTGGGCTAAGGAGAAGAAGAACTGGACTGTTGCCCAGTGGTCCAAAGTCCTCTTTTCAGATGAGAGCAAGTTTTGTATTTCAAAACATATAACATTCTAATTTATTGAGATGCACCTGTATATGGGGTTTTATAGGGAGTAACACAGTTGACACTGATTTCTCAGACATACGCAAAATGGATGATTTAATGTAGATGCACGAGCAAATTATTTTTTATAACACCTTTCTCATAATTTAATGATTATTTTGGACACATATTTATAAGAAATATATACAGAAACATGTATTTTAGAGCTAATCTGAAGAGCAAAACCTCACATTTACCAAATCGGACAGCACAAAAACAGCAAATTCCAGTGAATATGACATTTTTGCATGATAAAAGATGGATATATGTTGGATTTTTGTATTAGATGAATTAGAAATGTTCCCTGATATAAAAGTGATCATTGCTTGAAGTGAAAAGTTAATGAAAAATTTGTAACATTGATAATAGAGTCCATGGACATGACATAATCACTCTGTATTGAGATTCTACTCAAAAGATCTTCTTCTGAGTGTTTCAGAATAACAGGAAACTAATGAATAAACAACATTAAAACATTTACATTTATTCAGGAGACGTTTTAATCAGTTTCAGAAGCAAATCTCCAGCAGTTCACAAAGCCAATAATATTCATATAGCCTACATAAAGCCAGATAAAGCAGAGGTGAAATGCACAAAAATGACACACCAGGAAAAAGAAATAAAACAAAGCATTAAACTGTGTCTTATTTCTTTTTATTAAATAGTGGTTTACTGAACAAACTGCTTTGTCTTGAAATAACATATGTCAGTACCACTGCAAGCTAGTAAAAAATAATGTAAAATTACTAAAATTAAGATAAATATTCTCCCAAATTAATAAAAATACAGAGTGTCTATTTTACGATAAATGCAAATAACGTTAGCCTTCCCCTTGTTGGCATAGGCCGAATCCGCCTTTTTCAAAACTCATATCACATCAGAAAGGCATTTATTTTCAATAACAATGAAGGAAATAATAAAAAAGTTCAAATTAAAGTATTGGGTAGGCTTAGGGCTGGTGTAGGGAGAGCTTAAATTGTGCCAATAAGGTGGCATCCATTTAATAATTTTAATTAAAATGATAATTTACATTCAATATGTTATTATTGCATACTGTTTTATAATGCACTACAATACTGAGGTGCAGATAATTGCCAATATTTGCAATAAGTGGGATAAATAGCAGGAAATCCTGCTATTTTAATATAGTGTAAATAGATTTGAGCTATTTGCACAATGTAAATAGCATCTATCGTTAGGAAAATATGCTATTTTCGCAGCCTCTATCGCTATTTACGCTTAATGCAAATAGCTGCTGCCATAGAAATACAACACATTTCCATTAAGATGCATCATTTAGAAATTAAATTAAATTGTTGATATTATTGATCTCTGTTTTGTTGAAGTCTTTCTGCGGTTGAATTGATGAATTCCATGATTCATGATTGAATTCAGTGAGTTGTTCTATTTATGATGTTCATTCATGTTTATTTGCTGCTGTAACTAGTAGTAAAGAGAAAGACCATCGCTTCACTACGCATTAAAGAGCAGCAAAAACACATTTACTGTTTGAATTTCATAAAACTTACAGAATTTGAAAGCTAGAGATGAAGATGATAATGCTGATTGTGATTAAGATCATTTGTTCGATATACATGTGTGCCAAACTGAAAATGTTTGGTAATAAAATACTTGTAATGTTAAACCCATACAGAACAGAAGAGAATTGTTTGTAAGAGGCTTGATTTAAGACTGTGGGTCAGTGAAGCACTTGCAGAATAAGTGTCTTGAAATGCTTCCTGAAGGTCATGAGAGTCTCAGCAGATCGTCTGGAGGTCAACAGAGAGGAACAGACGGTGAAGGGTCTGGAAATAGACTTTCTGCTTCAATGTGAAGGAAAAACAAAGCATTGCTCGTTCCGTTTGAACAGATATTAAAGTGACCCGTGATGTTGATTCAAACCATCAGATGGTGATCACCCTCTGGACACTGAACCGATTCACTGAACTGATTCACTGAACCGATTCACTGAAGCAATTCCTGGATGATGAGATCTGACCATCACCAGATCCCTGTGTGAAACACACACAGTTACACAACAGCAAACACAGATTCAACAGCTTAGGTCAGGGAGCAGACAGACTGGCTAAACCGACCGTCTGCTAGCCGCCTCACGTCACAGAAGGCAGTTAATTCTCAGCACATAGAGACTCCTTCACCTAGATATCACACTATAGAGACTGTGTCTGTTCCCCGTACTAGAAAATACAGAAAACGTCCAAACCAAAGTAATAGTAACAATTTAATTGATGTTCAACAAATAAAAAATGTTTACAATACAGAGAAACAACTGATAAAACTTGGCTTACTGAATATCAGGTCCCTTTCTACAAAAGCACTATTTGTAAATGATATGATCACTGACCATAAGCTAGATGTGCTTTGTTTGACAGAAACATGGCTAAAACCAGATGAATACATTACTTTAAATGAGTCTACCCCCCAAGATTACTGCTATAAAAATGAGCCACGTCCAAAAGGTAAAGGGGGAGGTGTTGCTACAATTTATAGCAATATTCTCTGTATTTCTCAGAGGGCAGGCTTTAAGTATAACTCGTTTGAAGTTATGGTGCTGCGTATAACATTATCTAGAGAAACATGTGTTAGTGATAAATCCCCTGTGATGTTTGTACTGACTACTGTATACAGGCCACCAGGGCACCACACAGACTTTATTAAAGAATTTTCTGATTTTCTATCTGAGTTAGTACTGGCTGCAGATAAAGTCTTAATTGTTGGTGATTTTAATATCCATGTCGATAATGAAAAAGATGCATTAGGATCAGCATTCATAGACATTCTGAACTCTATTGGGGTTAGACAACATGTTTCAGGACCTACTCATTGTCGAAATCATACTCTAGATTTAATACTGTCACATGGAATTGATGTTAGTGGTGTTGAAATTCTGCAGCAAAGCGATGATATCTCAGATCATTATCTAGTCTTGTGTAAACTCCATATAGCTAAAACTGTAAATTCTACTCCTTGTTACAAGTATGGTAGAATCATCACTTCTACCACAAAAGACTGCTTTGTAAGTAATCTTCCTGATTTATCTCAATTCCTCAGCATATCCAACAGCGCAGAAAAACTTGATGATGTAACAGAAACTATGGACTCTCTCTTTTCTAGCACTTTAGATACAGTTGCTCCTTTACGCTTAAGGAAGATCAAAGAAAACAGTTTGACTCCGTGGTATAATGAGCACACTCACACCCTAAAGAGAGCAGCCCGGAAAATGGAGCGCAGCTGGAGGAAAACAAAACTAGAGGTATTTCGTATAGCTTGGCGGGAAAGTACCCTATCCTACAGAAAAGCATTAAAAACGGCTAGATCTGATTACTTTTCGTCTCTTCTAGAAGAAAACAAACATAACCCCCGGTATTTATTCAATACAGTCACTAATTTAACGAAAAATAAAGCATTAACAGGTGTTGGCATTTCTCAAGAGCACAGCTGTAATGACTTTATGAACTACTTTACTTCCAAGATCGATACTATCAGAGATAAAATTGTAACCATGCAGCCGTCAGCTACAGTATCGCATCAGATAGTGCACTATAGATCCCCTGAGGAACAATTCCACTCATTCTCTATTATAGGAGAGGAAGAATTGTATAAACTTGTTAAATCATCTAAACCAACAACATGTATGTTAGACCCTATTCCATCTAAACTACTAAAAGAGCTGCTTCCAGAAGTCATAGATCCTCTTTTGGCTATTATTAATTCATCATTGTCATTAGGATATGTCCCCAAAACCTTCAAATTGGCTGTTATTAAGCCTCTCATTAAAAAACCACAACTTGACCCCAAAGATCTAGTTAATTACAGACCGATCTCAAATCTCCCTTTTCTGTCAAAGATACTAGAAAAGGTAGTATCCTCACAATTATATTCCTTCTTAGAGAAAAATGGTATCTGTGAGGAATTCCAGTCAGGATTTAGACCGTATCATAGTACTGAGACTGCTCTCATTAGAGTTACAAATGACCTGCTTCTATCATCTGATCATGGTTGTATCTCTTTATTAGTTCTACTGGATCTTAGCGCTGCGTTCGACACTATCGACCACAACATTCTTTTGAATAGACTAGAAAACTTAGTTGGCATTAGTGGAAGTGCCTTAGCATGGTTCAAATCGTACTTATCTGACCGCCATCAGTTCGTAGCAGTAAATGAAGAGGTATCATATCGATCACAAGTGCAGTATGGAGTACCTCAAGGCTCAGTACTAGGGCCGTTACTTTTCACGCTTTACATGTTACCCTTGGGAGATATTATCAGGAGACATGGTGTTAGCTTTCACTGTTATGCTGATGATACTCAGCTCTATATTTCTTCACGGCCCGGTGAAACACACCAAATTGAGAAACTAACGGAATGTATAGTCGATATAAAAAACTGGATGACGAGTAACTTCTTACTGCTAAATTCTGAAAAAACAGAGGTGTTAATTATCGGACCTAAAAACCCCACATGTAATAACCTAGAACACTATCTAACACGTGACGGCTGCTCTGTCAATTCTTCTTCATCAGTTAGGAACCTAGGTGTGCTGTTTGATAGCAATCTTTCATTTGAAAGCCATGTTTCTAGTATCTGTAAAACTGCGTTTTTCCATCTCAAAAACATATCTAAATTGCGACCTATGCTCTCAACGTCAAATGCAGAAATGCTAATTCATGCGTTTATGACCTCAAGGTTAGACTATTGTAATGCTTTACTGGGTGGTTGTTCTGCACGCTTGATCAATAAACTACAGTTGGTCCAAAATGCAGCAGCTAGAGTCCTTACTAGAACCAGGAAGTATGACCATATTAGCCCGGTTCTGTCAACACTGCACTGGCTCCCTATCAAACATCGGATAGATTTTAAAATCTTGTTAATTACTTATAAAGCCCTGAATGGCTTAGCTCCTCAGTACTTGAGCGAGCTCTTATCACATTATAGTCCTCCACGTCTGCTGCGTTCTCAAAACTCTGGCCATTTGATAATACCTAGAATATCAAAATCGACTGCGGGCGGCAGATCCTTTTCCTATTTAGCGCCCAAACTCTGGAACAATCTACCTAACACTGTTCGGGAGGCAGACACACTCTGTCAGTTTAAATCTAGATTAAAGACACATTTCTTTAGCCTGGCTTACACATAACACACTAATACACTTCTATTATTCAAATTCGTTAAAGGATTGTTAGGCTGCATTAATTAGATCAACCGGAACCGGGAACACTCCTCATAACACACGATGTACTCGTTACATCGTAAGAAGAATGGCATCTACGCTAATATTTGTCTGTTTCTTTATTATTCTGTTTCTCAGTCCGTGTCCGGATCAGATGGCGCCGGGAGATGATGTCTGCGACCCTGACCGTTGGCGGAGGCCGGACACCTGGATGAGCCCCGGGGACATATCCCCAGTGAAGACCTCGACTTAAATACAATAAAACTTAAAATTAAACAAAATAACTATAATATAATAAAATACCTAACTACATAATACTATTATTGTTAGAAATTGCAACAATATAAAAATAGAAATATAATACATTTATACATTTAAAATTTAATTAATACAATAAGTAAAAAAAATAAATAATAATATCCTGGCCAGAGGAGAACTGGCCCCCCGACTGAGCCTGGTTTCTCCCAAGGTTTTTTTCTCCATTCTGTCACAGAGGGAGTTTTCGTTCCTTGCCGCTGTCGCCTCTGGCTTGCTCAGTTGGGGACACTTAATTTCTAACGATTATCGTCAATTTGATTTCATATATACTATTTAAACTAAACTGAGCTAGACAATGACATCTCTGAATTCAATAATGAAATGCCTTTAACTGAAAATTGAGTGTTTAATTTTATTATTATACATTACTGACACTCTATCCTCCAATTTGATACTGTTAAGTGCTTTGACACAATCTGTATTGTTAAAAGCGCTATATAAATAAAGGTGACTTGACTTGACTTGACTTACAACATCATCTGTCTAATTCAGCTCTTAAATGATCATGTGATTCAGTAAATCAGTTCAATTCGTATTCTCTGGATTGTACACTCACGTATTGTCTGGAGCTTCGCGCTGACGGATGAACTGGGCTGTCCTCTGAAAACACCTGAAAAAAGATGGACACTTGTTATTGCATATTGCCTGTTTATTCAGAGAGATTTTAAAGTTGAAATCAAATTAATAAATTGTGTTGAAGATGATAAAATGAATGAAAATGTGATTCGTGATGGCTTGAGCTCTTGTGAACTATAAGATATAATGACTGAAGAATCATGTTAGGAGAGATCAGCCTCGACTCACCTGAAGATCCTTTTACGCAGCAAGAAACAGATCAAAACCAGAAGAACAATGACAATAAGAGCAGAAATCCACCACCACTGATCTGTACATGTGAGAGACCATAAATTCAGCTGAATGACTGAATACATAAACTGATGAAAACAGCTGATCGATTAAAATGATAAATATTGAAACAGAAGCACAGGAGTTTACCTGGGAGCTGGAGATCTGGAGTCACTTCATTCAGAACATCTTTAAAAACACATGAAGATCATAAATATGAGTCAATATGAGAGAAAAGACTGAAAGTGGATTGAGTGTGAATCAAATCTGCAGTGTTTTATTAGTGAATAATCAGACGTTTATCAGCTGAAACTCACCTGAGTTTGGAGTCGCTGCAGTTTGATTCCTCGCTGAAAAACACATTCACAATCATCATGATTCACTTGAAGATTCACAGAAGATTCAGTTCAACACAGAGTTTGAGCTCAATCAGGACACACTGATGTGTTTTATTGAAGCGTTTCTCTCACCTCTGAAGATATGGTCTCCAGTCTGAACTGAAATGAATGAAAGAGCATCATAAATAGTGTTAATGAATGATTAAATATGAAACAGATAAACGTGATGTTGAGAGAGAAATCATTTACTCCTGAAGTATCGCAGCGGATCTCGTGATGAAGTTCATTCACACAGTGAGACGTGACGATTCGATCAGGTGAGAAAGAAATAACTGGACCAATCCGTTTCTGAGGATCTGCTATCAGACGATCATCCTGAACAAATAAATCATTATTATGAGTTTAATTGTGAATAATGGTGTGATTTGAGGACAGAAACACTCTCACCTGTGAGTACCAGAGCTGTTCACAGTCAGACTGCAGGAAGAGAGTGAATCTATCAGCAGAGACTCTGAACTCAAACCCGTCTGTGATCTGAATCTCTGAACACGTCACATTCATGATCCTGTCCATCATCCAACACTGACAGAGAGAGGGATTTCTGAGTCAAATAACCTGTCAGTTATTGCACAACTGATTTTTTTAAATACACGTAAAAATAAGCAAAAAAAAAAAATGTGTTGAAGTATGATGAAAAACTCTCCAGGAAAATATTAATATTAGTTATTGATATGCATTATGACACTCAGTGTTTTTTATAATCTATCACCATTCCCTGATTCAAAAGACCAGCAAATACATACAAAGATGACCTTTTTGCGTTCCACAGAGGAAAAGAAAGTGATGAGGAAATGAAAAAAAAAAGTTTCATTTTTAGGTGAATGACCATGCAAAGGCAAAAAGAAACTCATGCATACTTGTAATAGTCTATAGTTGTTTCCTTTTTAACAATGAATCCCCCATTTTGAAGCTGAACTGCTATCCGTACATGCGGAAATAAAGCACACAGATACAAACACGTGGTGATAGTTTCATAGACAATTCATACAGTACACAAGCAGTTATCCTCTGCTCATAAGCGCTCTGTCTCTTTTCTCTCGTCATGTCAGATGTGATCGAACTGTGAGACTGAGAAAACAATTCTTAGAGAGTTACACGACTCCAGCAGAAAGATGTGGTAAAAGTAAAGCCATTGAATCAGTGTGAAGATGTGTCCTTCGGCCATCTTTACACCGCATAGATCACAAGTCCAAAATAAAACAAAACAAGCACAACACACAACATTAATAAACTTTTAATCACACTTTTTATGAACTACTTCACGTTGAGATCTTTTTCAGGAAACACACGTTTTCCTGCCTCACCCACGCACATTAGTCACTATCACATATTATCTAAAAAAAAATCCCTGATGCTTTAAAAATCCACCTCACTGTTCTAATGAAAGAAAACGGCGTAGAATCTGGATCCAGATTTACATTCACAAACAGATTTTATCATAAGAATCAAAAATCGTGCACCGTGGGTGGCATTTCCAGTGAACTGCACACGTGACTTCCGAAGATGACGACTCCGAGGTGACTCAGTCTGACCGACTAGATCATGAACCGGAAGAAACTTTATTATTAAAATTAGGATTGATTGGATTAGATAGGATTTTTAACACTATTTGGTTAAAGTTGTGTTTGATGAGCAATAAAAGCAGTATTTGAAGATCATTCGCATTCGCTTGTGAAACTAAAACAAATTCCGGTAACACTTTACAATAAGGTTTCATTAGTTAATGATAACTATTTATTAATCTTTGTTAATGTTAGTTAATGAAAATACAGTTGTTCACTGTTAGTTCATGTTAATTCACAGTGCTTTAACTAATGTTAACAAACACAACTTGTGATTTTAATAATGTATCAGTAAGTGTTGAAATGAACATTAACTAAGATTAATAAATGCTGTAGAAGGATTGTTCATTCTTAGTTCACGTTAATTAAGGTAGTTAACTAATGTTAACTAATGAACCTTATTGTAAAATGTTACCCAAATTCCTTGTATGTGCAAACATACTGGCAATAAAGCTCTTTCTGACTTCTGACTTAAGCACCCTGTCAGGGTTCTGCCCTGGCAGCTTTGTCTGTGTTGTCTTTGTTTAATGTTTCTTTGTTTGTCTTGTGTCTTAACACATTGCTTTGTCTTTGTTTGTGTCTACCATGTGTTCCTGTGATCCCTCCTTGTTTCCCTTGGTCACACCCTCTTGTTTAGCCCTTGTCTTGTCCTCGTTTCCTTAACTGTGCTCACCTAGCCCTCGTGTACTTTTCTTCCTTTATATTGTGCTGTTTTTCCTTTTGTTTTTGCTGGTTAGTCTTGTGCCATAGATACAGTTACTGACTCGCTGCTCTATATTCCATTCTGCCCTGTCAATGTGTGTATTCTTACTGCATATTTTGCTCTTGATTTTCTATCTTCTGATTTTTTTGGTTTTGTTCCTCAGTAATCTTGCTTATATTTACTTATAATATCATCTTTAGTTGTTCATCAGTCTTGTTTCTAGTCTTGAACTACTCTGATTTTATACTTTAGTTTTTCATTAGTTTAAATTTAGATATTTCCTTTTTGTTTTTTGTTATTTTTCCCTCTTATTACTTGTTTCTCCTCGGGTTGGTCAGTAGTGGTGTTGTGTGGTATTGAGTGCTGTTTTGTTGTGTGTTTGTGCTGTGTGTTCCCTCCAGTCCTGCTCTACCAGCCTGAGACTCCCTGCCTGTTGGTTCCCCAAGGCTAGTCTCAGCCTCAGACGTCACGCCCACGGAACGTTGGCTAAACGTCTGATGCATATGGCACACTTATCTGGAAACATTTCAGGAGTGTCGAAGTCGTCGTCGGATTGGTTGAATTATACAGGATTTCCGGGAGACGTGTGTGTCGCGTTCTTTAACGTTCTGCCTGGAAACAAAGATGCCGTGACACCAAACCCTCTCACGAAAGAAGAAAGCCGTCGTGTTTACAACTGTGATGACAAATGCTTATCAGGGTCAAATAAACCCTGGATTTTCAAAAGTATGTGAAATATTTAAAGTTCACGACATATAATCTTTAAAATACATCTGAGAGTTTCACACACCGGTCTGTTATTGTGGCGACATTTCCACGCCCTGAAACGTAACGTTGAACGAAACTAACTGTGATTGGTTGTTTGACATGTCGGTCAAACGGCCTCATGGGCAGGCCTTAGCCAATGAAAGCTACCATACATTCTGCCAACCAAGCCTGGTGCTGAGAATCTTTCTTTGATACTGGCCTGCTTTAAGCCCTTTCACTCTGATTGCACACCCAACTGTTCTCTGCTCTGGCCTTCTCCCCATTCTTCTGCTTGGTTTGGCCACCGACTGGGACTGTTCTCCAGACCGTCTACCTCTGGAGGCATAGTTCTCTCCCGCTGGTTGGAGTTGTCTCAAGACAGTTCACCCCGTGCACCCCCTGAACTTGTGCTTTCAATAAATATTTGATTCACTCACTCTGCATTTGGGTCACTTCCTGCTGACCCTAACACACCCAGTTTGCGCTTGTCTACAGCTTAAATTACATTTACAAGATGAGCCTAAAGAAAGCCTTTTTAATGAAAGTTAAGGTGCACATGTTTAATAAAGATGGTAATGAAATAAAAATATTCAGTGAAATTAGAAAAAAACAAAAAAACAAGTGATTGTTATTCAGTTAATTTGTTTGAAACCGTTTAATTTTTTTCTGTTTCAGTTTAGTTTGTCTGAAATTAGTTTCGTTAGGTGTCTTTGTCCACAAACACTGCCTGCAAAGTCAATGCCGGGTCATTACAGCGGGGCAAAGAGTCAGCAGTCTTAAGCCCAAAATATAGGCCTATGTAGTTTTTGCACATGTACACTTATGCATACAGTCAAACACACAGCCTTTCAAAGTACTGTATACTCTGTTTGATAACATGCACGAATGCAGGTGGTCGACTCTAGAAAGATTCTTCTTTGTCCAGCATCTCCTGTATTTTTCCCTGGAAGTTATAACCAATAAAAATTTCTTTGTACTCTTTTATGCTAATGTTGCACCCATGTCATGACAATCAGTATTGCCAACTATTTTTCAGAGAAAGTTGCCAAAGGAAGGTCGATTTGTTGCTAAAAGTTGCTAAATGACATTGTGATGTCATGATGACATCATTACGTGATCATAAAATTCAGTCACTGCATGAAGTCTCAGCAAAAAAAATTAAAAATTATATATATATATATATATATATATATATTTATATTTTTTCCTAAAATAATATAAATGCATAATATACTACTAAAATATAAATAACTATTTTTAAATACATTTAATTAAAAAACTGAACCATTTTTGAACGATTATAAAAAAGTTTTTATTAGCTAGTAAACATGTAAAACTGCACATTCTGAACAGGTATAGTTTTAAGAAGTGTATTAGTAATTAGTTAGTGTGATACACTCTAACAGACAACGGATAATGTCCTGGAAAATTACTAGTGCCTTTTCCATTTTTCTAGATATTTTTCTTACGGTGTACCAACTGATCAACAATCACAGGTACAAGCTACTAACAAAGTGCATCATAAATGAACAATTATTAAATCATTATTATTATTAAGTTAAACAATTGCAAATAGCAGCTAACTTAATTCATGTGATGTGTGCACTGCATCTTTGGTTTTCTCTTTTTGTGTAATTTAAATGGAAAATGATCCTTATTATCATTTGACTCACTTATCAAAAGTTGCTAAAAGTTCCCAAATAAATTGTAAAAATAGCTAAATTTGTTGCTAGGTGATTTTGGAAGAAAAAGTTGCTAAGGTAGACTGAAAAGTAGCAGTTGTTGCAGTTGCTGCTGTTTTGATGGGACAATGCTGCCACCTTCTGGAACAACTGATTAGTCAATGTGTGACCTCTGCGTACAAAATGCATTCGGAGTCTAAGTCCAAGCACCCCAGCTTAATTTTGTCTTTCAGCATTTTTTTTTTTTTTCGTATGTAGACAGTCACATTACTTTTAAGCAGCAATCGATGCCAATAAAGCATAATTAAACTGTAACTTGTAGGCAAACACAGAAAAACACAGGCTTAGACTGAGTTTGTCTGGTCTTGGATAAAAGAAAACTGAACAACTCTATGACACTTTAACACAAGGGGATAACAGCTGCCAACTGCGACCTTCGAGGCCAGAATTAAACAGCATAAACTGCTATTTATGATTATTTCACATAGAAGGACACACTTATTGAAAATTAATTTGTGATCACATTGCTCACTTTAAACAGCTCCATTTAGCCTTTAGCCCAAAAGAGCGCACATTTATAAAGATAATGATACATTCTCATATGTTCACGCCTCATTTCTTTACAGAGAATGATTGTGTATTATATTAATGTTAAATTAAATTATGCGATCTCTCTCGTCTCACTGCCATGGCACACAGTGGGGCAGAAATGTCATCAAAATGATTAAAAAAAATAAAAATAGCCGTTAAATGAGTTTTTATAACATATGCACAGGGCCTAAAATTTCTCTGCACAGATATCCTTCACTCTGGTGCCGGGACACCACGGACCCTGGGTGCACCAGCAGCGGAAGACGCGAGCCAAGCTCCGGGTGAGGACCTCTCCACACGGAACCGCTTCGCTCCCCTCCGCAAGACGGAACACGACGCTGTGATCATCGGAGACTCCATCGTCTCCATCGTCGTAGCACGTCCGTGCTACGTTAGCTGAAGGTAAAGCGCACACTCACTGTTTCCCTGGTGCTCGTTTTCTCGATGTTTCTGCGCAGATACCCGCGATCCTGAAGGGCGATGACAACGTTGCAGCTGGCTAACGACACCAAGCTGTGGCAGACGGTGACACTGAAGAGGGACTTCAGGAGCCTGATCGAGACGGTACGCAGCACATCGCCCGCGACAATGATCATCGTGTCAGGACCGCTTCCCATGTATCGACGAGGACAGGAAAGGTTCAGTAGACTTTTTGCTTTAAATGAGTGGTTATTGTCATGGTGTAAAGAACAGAAACTGCTCTTTGTTAATAATTGTAATCTTTTCTGGGAGTGTCCTAGGCATTTCCGTGCTGATGGCCTGCACCCCAGCAGAGTCGGAGCAGAACTCCTGTCAGACAACTTCTCCAGGACTCTACGCTCCATATGCAATATTATCCGTCTGCAGTACCGGAGACTGCACTTTCAGGACCGCAGTTGTAGGGCCGCATTTCTAGGACCCTAGTTTTTTTTGTGACAGCGCCACCTACCGAGTCGGAGAACCGCAGTCAAAGGAACGCATTTCCAGGACCCTAGTTTTGGAGGACCGAAAAAAGTGCCACCAAGGCAGTATTTCCACCCAGTTTTAACTACATTAGAGTTTTAGAGTTTTTTAAAGTTTTATTGCACCCAAATATTACTTACTTTATTGCAATTAAACTTGGTTCCTAGGAATGTTGAGTAATTATTGGGTCTAAGTAGCATAATATAATAACTCGAGTAAAATAAACAAGGAATCATAGTATACTCCAGGGATCCTCAAATCTGGACCACGAGATCCACTTTCCTGCAGAGTTTAGCTGTAACCCTAATCAAACACACCTGAACATGCTAATCAACATCTTCAGGATCATTAGAAAATCACAGACAGGTGAGTTTGATCAGGGTTGGAGCTAAATTCTGTGGAGGATTGGACCTCCAGGGTAAGATTTGAGGAACCCTGCTATAGATCATGACATACTCATAGATCAATTACAAAACTATACAGGTATTCAAGGGAAGACTTTAAGATGGTTTAGATCCTACCTGTCAGATCGCTACCACTTTGTTTATTTAAACGGGGAGTCATCTCAGTTATCACCAGTAAAGTATGGAGTACTACAAGGATCTGTCCTAGGCCCTCCATTATTTTCAATATACATGTTGCCTCTTGGTAATATTATTAGAAAACACGGAATTAGTTTCCACTGGTATGCTGATGATACTCAACTATATATCTCAACAAGACCAGATGAAACTTCTAAATTATCTAAGCTAACAGAGAGTGTTAAAAATATAAAAGATTGGGTGACCAATAATTTTCTCCTAATAAATTCAGATAAGACTGAGTTATTACTTATTGGACCAAAAAACAGTACACAAAATCTTTTGGATTACAATTTGTAACTAAACGGATGTATTGTTACTTCCTGTACAGCGCTGCCTAGCATCCATCTGGCGAATCTCCGCTCTCTACCCAACAAAACGGACAAACTCCTTCTGCTCTCCTGGAAAAATAAGGATTTTTCCAACTGTGCTACTCTGTGTTTCACAGAAACCTGGCTGAATGACGCCATTCCGGACAACGTGTTAAGTCTGCCGGGCTTTTAGCTGATCATAGCAGATCGCGATGCAGACTCAACGGGGAAATCGCGTGGTGGTGGGACATGCTTTTACATCAACGAGAGGTGGTGTACAGATGTAACAATGTTAAAGAAGATGTGCTGTCCTGATCTAGAAGTGCTCTTCATTCAATGTAATCTTTTCTATTTGCCGCGGGAGTTTTGCTCGTTCTTTCTCGTAAATGTTTACATTCTTCCGCAAGCACACATGAGCCTGGCGTTACAGAAACTCACTGATCAGATCACAGACACAGAACAACAACACCCGGACTCTGTTTTAATCATTCTTGGGGACTTTAATAAAGCAAATCTCTCCCGTGAACTGCCAAAATACAGACTGTTACACGTTACACATGTTGAATGTTACATGTCCCACCAGAGACAGTAATATGTTGGATCACTGTTACACAGCAATAAAAGATACATATCACTCTGTCCCACGTGCAGCTTTAGGACTCTCTGATCACTGTTTGGTTCATCTTATACCGACCTACAGGCAGAAACTGAAATCAGCTAAACCTGCATTAAGGACTGTGAAGAGATGGACTAATGAAACAGAGCGGGTTTTACAAGCCTGTTTCGACCTCACTGATTGGAGTGTTTTTGAGGCAGCTGCAAACAATCTGGATGAGCTTACAGAGACTGTAATATCTTATATCAGTTTCTGTGAAGATATGTGCATTCCTACCAAGACTCATTTAACTTACAACAATGACAAACCATGGTTCACTGTAAAACTCAGACAGCTCTGTCAGGCCAAAAAAGATGCCTACAGGAATCTAACACACATACTTAGTTTACATTTCGAATTTGCACATAATATACCTGTACATACAAAATTGTCTATTATAATATGCCTGACTTACAATTGTCAATTTGTATATTGTTATTCCCTATTTACTTGTTCTATTTTTATTCTTTTATTATCTGCGTTTTTGTCCTGTCACTGACATTCTGTTGCTCTGTGGAAGCTTCTGTCACAAAAACAAATTTCTCGTATGTGTAAACATACCTGGCAATAAAGCTCATTCTGATTCTGATTCTGATTAATTTTACCAGTTTGCTGGCCGAGCAAAAAGGCCAGTAACTGCTGCAGCTCAGGTATCTCTATAAAAGACGAAAGCACCACACAATTATCTCAACGATTATATTAGACTCAGATGATCAATTTTAAAACATTTGAAAAGTAATTCACGTGAAGATTGCTTTCAGTTTATGATGTTAATACTGTCTCCAAACAGGAGAGGTCGCTAGTTTTAACCGCTCACCTATTAATTTAGCGTAGTAAGATGTGGACTCTAACGTAAACATTTACTAACATTAGCAAATAATAAATGAAAAACTGACCATGAAAACAGTATTTTCCATGGTAAACAGATAATCTTTTTGTTTGGAAATCTGTATTTTTATTTAAATCGCCATCACACCACTGCTCACAAACAATGGGGACACCAGAGTTGCACTTGCCTCAAATTTCAAAGGTAAAATGCATAGTCGACAAAACCTTTTTCCCAAATGCATGACAGAAATGTTTCCACTGAACTGTGGGTTCTTAGGGGGTTCCGCGGGTCTCCCGTTTATTTGTTTAAATTTAAGGCCATGAAAACTCTTAAGTGGTACAAAAAGTCTTGGTAACACTTTACTTGAAGGGGTGTGCATAAGACTGACATGACACCTTCATAATTATGACATGACACGTCATGGATATGAAGGAGGGTTTATGCATGTTTATGACAACTGTGTCATAAAAGTGTCATTCGCTCAGTTGTCATTTTTAATGCAAAGATTATTTTATGAATGCATTATGATTATATGAATATGATTATTCAAAGATATTTAGCCTTGTAATTGTGCCTTTTTTCTGTGTATATATTCTCTTACTATGATGTACACAAACCCATTATATTTATGTTTTGTATTATGATTGTTGATTGTTAAAGATACAACCGTCTTTCCCTCAGCCTGTATGTAATAAGTTCTGCAGTAATAATAATAAAAAGAAGATAAGAGGGACAGGTGCTCTATCACCTCATAGCATCAGTAACTCAACAACCCTGCATAGTACAGTTTTCTGCAGCGTTTGCAATATCTGCACAAAGGAGATGTTGGGCAGCTGCTCAGAGATCTTGCCTTTGGAGAAGACTGTTGATTTTATACTGGGAAAAAAAAAAAAAAGATTACCCCAGAATGCATTGCTAGTCCACTCCATCACTTACAATAATAATGATAAATAATGATAAATTTTGTCATATGCCATAGCTATGCATGAATACACACTGGACAAATGCAGCCAAGGTGAAAACATCTCAATTTTCAGTCAAGTAATGAATTAAAGCACAAGTTAATGAAACAATTATATTTTATTTACTGACAACAAAATGAAACATAATTATATGAGTAAAACAATGAATAAAAGTAACCATGAAAATAAATAAGTAGAAGTCAACAACACATGAAACAAACCCGGAACTAATCGAGTCGTTTGTGTCAGGCTGGGGAGAGAGGTATTGTAATAATGTAAATAATGTGAAAAATAATGCGATTTTCAAACCATCAAGCATGAGAGCATGTTCTAGTACACCCCCAAAACAAAATCAAGACTTTGTAAAAGAGCATAATAGGACCCATTTAAAGTGAAAAGAGGGTGGCCAATCCCCTGGGCACTCACAGACAAACATGCCCATTACATGTTAGCTAAACAATGACAATTCATACATTTGGACACAAGTTCTCCAGAAAAGAGACTTAATTCCTGTCTCAAATTAATAGATCACGTTACACTTGCATTCAAAACAAAACAATCGAAACATTGCAGTAACATATTCATTAACTAATACAGCAAAGTAAATCATAGAAAGAATACAGAAAAAAGAGTTACCATGTAGCTCAAATAGTAGAGCATGGCACTAGCAATGCCAAGATAATGGGTTCGATTCCCAGGGAAAGCAAGAGCTGATAAAATGTAAAAAACTGTAACTTGACTGCAATGTAAGTCGCTTTGGATAAAAGCGTCTGTTAAATGTAAATGTAAACCTCAAGCAGCATATTCATGTTTACCCCAGAACCTTTTGCTGGTTCATTATTTCAATAAATCTCGTAACTGGTTTAAACAGTCTACCAGCTCTGGATCTTACACGACTTAGTGAAGATTCAGCTGGAATGTTGCGAACACTAATATTAGACATTGCATTGGCTTCAACAATGTGACCACCATTAGGCATTGCAGCACTCAAGGGAACAGGTGTAAATAGTTCAATTTGCTCTGCAGTCGATTCAGGTACTCTCCTGTCTGTACCCTCAATATCATCATGACCCTCAGGTCCCAGCTGGTTTGTATTAGAGCTGTTAATCACATCATGCTCCAATTCATTAGAGTGAGTCGTGTCCACAGCCTGTATAGGCTCAAGAACATCTGTAGTTTCTTCCACATCATCCGTGTCTGCGTCATTCGTGCCATTAGAAGGTAGGTGAGACACCCACTCTCATGTCCTGTAATTAGAAGCATCCTCAGACATATCAGCAACCACAGAATCAACACTCTCTGAGTCACTCAGGTGATTTTCGTTTGTATCACCTTCCAAGTCATCATCAGAAAGTGTAAGAAAGTTGACTGGCATTATAAGGTTACGGTGTACAGTTTTCACAACACCAGTACTACTGTGCTGAATTTTGTAGGTATGACTCTCTTTGTTAAGTCCAACAACAGTGTGTGTCGTATCCTCTCAAAGGTCAGCAAGTTTTCGTTTGCCACGTGCTCCCTTGATGGCAAGCAAAACTCGATCACCAACATCAATTGGTCCACCTCTGACCCTCCTATTGTACAAGTTAGCATGTCTCTTCAGCTTTTTCATGGCAGATGCCTGTGCGATGTGCATTGCCTCCTTCATATCTCTCAGAAGAGCTTGAACATAATTGTCATAGTTCACAACATTGGGATTGTCCAGAACAGTCGCAAAAATCAGGTACAACGGCAGCCGTGGAACTCTCCCAAACATCAACAGGAAAGGAGCATATCCGGTAGTCTCATGGATGGTGCAATTATAAGCAAAAGTTAGAGATTTGAGTACTTGGGGCCATTTGTGCTTGGTCTTTGCTGGCAGTGCACATATCATATTTCCCAGAGTCCTGTTCATCATCTCACGTGCTCCATTTCCCATCGGATGATACGGAGTTGTTCTTGATTTTTGAACTCAGTTCAAACAGTTAAATGTCGCTGGAGTTCAAAAATCAAGAACAACTCCGTATCTATGTCCGTCTATGTAACGTCAGGTTGACGTTGGACATGACGTCGGACAGAGAGGTGAGAGAGGTCGGCATGGTCCGACCTCTCTCACCTGTTTAACAGAGAGGTGAGAGAGGTCGGCATGGTCCTCAAGAGAGGTGAGAGAAGTTGGCTTGGGCCCCAACAGAGAGGTCAGAGAGGTGAGACTGGTGGGCATGGGCCCCATCAGAGAGGTGAGAGAGGTCAGCATGGGCACCAGTAGATAGGTCAGAGAGGTGGGCATGGGCCCAACAGAGAGGTGAGAGAGGACAGAGAGGTGAGAGTGGTGAGAGAGGTGGGCAGGGGCCCCAACAGAGAGGGCAGAGAGGTGAGAGTGGTCAGCATGGGCCCCAACAGAGAGATCAGAGTGGTGAGGGAGGTGGGCAGGGGCCCCAACAGAGAGGGCAGAGAGGTGAGAGAGGTGGGCATGGGCCCCATCAGAAAGGTCAGAGAGGAGAGGCAGGTGGGCATGGGCCCCGTCAGAGAGGTGAGAGAGGTCAGAGAGGTGGGCATGGGCCCAGTCAGAGAGGTCAGAGAGGTGAGAGAGGTGGGCATGGGCCCTGTCAGAGAGGAGAGGTAGGTGGGTATGGGTGGGCATGGGCCCCAACGGAGAGGTGAGAGAGGTCAGAGAGGTGGGCATGGGCCCAGTTAGGGAGGTGAGAGAGGTCAGAGAGGTCAGGTAGGTGGGCATGGGCCCCAGCAGAGAGGTGAGAGAGGTCGGCACGGGCACCAGCAGAGAAGTTAGAGAGGTGAAAGAAGTGGACATGGGCACCAACAGAGAGGTGGGCATGGGCCCCATCAGAGAGGTGAGAGAGGTCAGAGAGGTGGGCATTGGCCCCAACAGAGAGGAGAGAGAGGTCGGCATGGGCACCAGCAGAGAGATTAGAGAGCTGAGGGAGATGTGCATGGGCCCCAACGGAGAGGTCAGAGAGGTCAGAGAGGTGGGCATAGGCCCAGTCAGAGAGGTGAGAGAGCTCGGCACGGGCACCACCAGAGAAGTTAGAGAGGTGAAGGAAGTGGACATGGGCCCCAACAGAGAGGTCAGAGAGGTGAAAGAGGTCGGCATGCGCCTCAACGGAGAGGTCAGAGAGGTGAGTGAGGTTAGAGAGGGGAAAGAGGTCAGAATGGACCTTAACAGAGAGGTCAGAGAGATGAGAGAGGTTGGCATTTGCACCAGCAGAGAGGTCAGAGAGGTGAGGGAGGTGGGCATGGGCCCCAACAGAGAGGTTATTTTTCTTGCTTATTTAATTATTTAAAAATACTTTCTTAAAGACTTTTCCCAGCAGGCACAAAACAGGCACACAACGTCATAAGACGTTGATATTTGGTTAAATTTCGGTTGCGACGTCGGGTGACAAATTCAACGTAAATTCAACGTCTAATGTCAATGTTAAATTGATGTCCAATACCGACGTCAGCTGACATTGAGATTTTGTTGTTTTTAGGTTGTGCAACCAAAATCCAACGTTAAGTCAACGTCAAATTGACGTCAAATATTGACGTTAACCCGATTTTCATTTTCAACCAAAATGCAACGTCTGTCCGACGTCATGTCCAACGTCAACCTGACGTTACATAGACGTCTGGTGCCTGCTGGGTTAATTTGAAACTGCTTAGTAAAGAGCTGTTTTGAGCGGAGACACTCATTATGAAAGAAGAAAAATTAATAACAGGAAAAAAGATGTGATATTGACAAGACATTCAGCATTAAATCATTTTATGTGTAAAATAGGGAAACATGAAACCAATAATTGTGAAATATGTGGACATTCAGAAACAGAAAATCCTGTATTGTTAGTGTGTACAATGTATAACAGAGAGAGAATGAAATTAGTGATATTTTAAGTTTCTGGTGATAAATGAATGTGCTTTAATCTTCTTCTCCTTTCAGTTTCAGAGTGTGTGAAGCTGAATCTGGTTGTGTGCGGAAGTGACGCGACATTAAAATCCTCCATATCAGAGCAGATCCTGCAGCAGACAGACAGAAGATCAGACGTGGAGCCTCATCAGGCTAGTGGAGCTTCCAGCTCTCAATCAGCTCTCAGAGGAAGTGATGCCTCAGACTCTCCAGTGTGTGTCTCTCTGTCATCCTGGAGTTCATGTTTTGCTCCTCATTATTCCTGATGCTCCTCTCAATAATGAAGACAAAGCAGGAATGGAGGAGATCCAGAGGAACTTCAGCTCAAGAATCAACACAAGCACATCATGATCCTCATAAAGCAGGATTCAGAGCATCAGACAGCAGAACTAAATGAAGAAACACAGTCCGTCATTGAAGGTTTTGGAGAACGACATCAGTTCTTTGGGCCTAAAACAGAAGTGCCCACATTGATGGAGAACATTTAGCAGATGCTGGAAGAAAACAGAGGAGAGTTTTTCTACACAGTCACACGGTAAAAAATTAGTTTGGTCTTAAACTATAATGTTTTGAATTGGAATTTTTACTAGAGTTTGATTCTATATTCTTTGATTCTATAGTTTTATATATTTGTATTCTAAACATAAGAAATGCAAAATTCAACACTGTAAATTTTAAAAATTCAAAAGTCAAACATTCTGATTGTACTAAATTATGTTAAGCTTCAATATTCCTCAGGAAATAAAGATTATTAGTATAGTCAAATTGTTGGTTTAGCCAAACTGAACTACTACAATGCTCTGGAGGGTAAACATTTTGCTGTAATTTTACAAACTGAATCATGTGTTTGAAAGTAAATCTATGAAGTATGCAACAAAATAGGTTATCTTCAAAAATTAAAATCTCTTGTCATGTTTCCTGAACAATATTAAACATGCAGAACATAGTGAATCACATTATTTACAATGCCAGCACAATGCCACAGATGTCGCAAGTTTTGAGGGAGCGTGCAATTGGCATGCTGACTGCAGGAATGTCCACCAGAGCTGTTGCTCCCGGATTTAAAGCAACATACTTAAAAAAAAAAGCACGTTTTGGCTTATACCCTAAAAGTGTCAATTTTAACAAGCTGTAAAAATGTATCTGTGGGGTATATTGAGCTAAAACTTCACATATACGCTCTGGGGACATCAGAAACTTACATTACATCTTGTAAAAAGGGGCATAATAGGTCCCCTTTAACAAAGGCATGTTGTGTGTCACCGCAGTTAAACCTCAGTCTATCATGATAAAACCTTAATATCAAACCTATATAATGAGTTTGGAAATTTTTGAGAAATGCTTAATAAATGTACTGTAACTAAACCCATTAGATTTTAGCCAACTAAATTTACTGTAGATTTAGTCGACTAAAATCTTATGATATTTAGTCGAATAAAACTAGACTAAAACTAAATGGCATTTTAGTCAAAAGACTATGACTAAAACTAAATCAAAATTTGCTGTTAAAATTAACACTGGGTCACAATAGGCACTTGGCGGACGATGAGGAAGACTATGGTGAAGCTTAGGTGGTTAGGGGTCACAGCAGGCACTTTGTGACAATGAGGAAGACTATGTTGAAGTTCAGGTGATTGGGGTCAGAATGGGCACTTTGTGGACGATGAGGAAGACTATGGGGCAGTTTAGGTTGTTAGGGGTCAGAATAGGCCCTCTGTAGCACTGAGGAAGAATATGGTGAAGAATAGGAGGTCAGGGGGCCCCATAGGCACTTGGTGGACAGCCATGCAGCACTTGGGGACCTCTAGAGGCATCTGTATCTAGCTTTTGACCCATTTTGACGACTTACCTGGATTTTCAGAAAACGTTCACATCACCATTAGAATGAGTGGCTTGTGTCATCCAAAAACTGAATGCGAGCCCTTATCCCAACTATTCATTCATTGGCTAATTATTTGAATGGAAAAATTCCCATGAACCACCTACATGGCCTTATCCTGCTGTATATCTGCTGCCATTCACATCAGACCAAAGTTATTTATACTGTAAGAAAAAGAGGACATTAGACATGACCAGAGTGAATTTGGAGAACATTACATTCATTCTGGGAGAAATAGAGGGAGGTCTCATATTATGATGGCCTTTTAAAAGGCCTTATCATATTCCGTTACCCTGCTGTATATCTGCTGCCATTCACATCAGATCAAACTGATCTCTGTTGTAAGAAAAAGAAGACATTAGACATAAAAAGAGCAAATTTGGAGAACATTACAGTCATTCTGGGTGAAATAGATGGAGGACATATAATGACATATATTATGATGGCCTTTAAAAAGGCTTTGACAGATTCCGTTACCCTGCTGTATGTCTGCTGCTGTTCACATCAGAACAAATGGATCTCTACTGTAAGAAAAAGAGGACATTAGACATGAACAGAGTGAATTTGGAGAACATTACAGTCATTCTGGGCCAAATATAGGGAGGACACATATTATGATGGCCTTTAAAAAGACCTAATCAGATTCCCTGCTGTATATCTACTGCCGTTCACATCAGACCAAACTGATCTCTACTGTATGAATTTCAGGACATTAGACATGACTAGAGTGAATTTGGAGGACATTACAGTCATTCTGGGTGAAATAGAGGGGTTAACACATATTACTTAATCTCTACCATTTTTATTTTATTTATACAAGACTGTATGTAAGTCACAAGTTTGTTTCTTTCCAGTGATGCGATCTCAAAGTTTCAGGGGTTAAAGACATGAGTGAGGCAAAGAGGAAGAAGCTTGCAGACTTCAAAGGGTAGGTTAGGTATGAGTCATTACGTTGCCACTGACTGAGACTTGTGAAGCAAAGGCCTATACTTTTGAAATGTGTTCCTGACTAATAATCAATGACTCAGATACAGAGGAGAGGGCAGAGTCCAACAGAATTTTTTATTGTCATCAGATGTAGCTTTGCACACTGCCAGCATCTAGAATTATTTTGAGCAGATTTTTGGTGTGAATTTTACAGATTGTCAGTTAATGTAAGATTTTTTAAGCTTTACATACACTTGCATATTAATATTGCTGCTCTGCTGACTTAATCTCTGTTGTTCTTATTGGGGCTTGAGCACCGGTGGTGCGAGGACCTTGTTGGAATTGCTTCTTGTTTCTACTTCTTTTTCGTTGTCTTTTTTGTCCTCTTCTTCTTCTTCTTCTTCTTCTTCTTCTTCTTTTTCAAAATTAATCTAATTCCTAAACATCAGGAAGTGACATGTTTTACGCTGTAAAGAACTCCTCTTACAGATTTAATGACATCAATATTATATTTGGTCAGTCTAATCTAAAGGCCTTTGCGATGTTAAATTGCGAACATCTTGAGCTTTCACTGAAGGGCGTGTCTGTTGTGGCCTGACAAAGTTTGATGTTTCGCCATTGAAAAATAAGTTGTTGTAATTCACTCATGCAATGTCTGATCTGCCCTAAACTTGGCCTGAAGACATCTAAGGTCCAGTATTCCATTATAATCATAGCACCACCTGCTGGCAACAGGAAACGACTTGTTTTAAACCAACTTAAATATGCTATGTCCAACCTGCACCAAACTTCACGTTTGGTAAGAGTCCTGGCCTGAAGACATCTAAAGGGCAATATATAAACTTTTTCAAGCCAACTTAATGAGTTTCACCCCTAAAGTTTACACGATTACATCAGTGCTTCATTAAATCTTTGATAATGTCACTGAACAGGTCAATCGAAGTGATGGTTTATGCTTTCATGACGTGCACATATAAGGATTCGTTTAATTTATGTTTTTGTACTCATATTATACAAGACTTTATGAAAGTCTGAAGTTTGTTTCCTTCCAATGAAGCGATCTCAAAGTTTCAGGGGTTAAAGACATGAGTCTTCAAAGGATAGGTACAGGTGCATCTCAAATTAGAATGTCGTGGAAAAGTTTATTTATTTCAGTAATTCAACTCAAATTGTGAAACTCGTGTATTAAATAAATTCGATGCACACAGACTGAAGTAATTTAAGTCTTTGGTTCTTTTACTTGTGATGATTTTGGCTCACATTTAACAAAAACCCACCAATTCACTATCTCAACAAATTAGAATACTTCATAAGACCAATACTTGGTAGGGGCTCCTTTTGCTTTAATTACTGCCTCAATTCGGTGTGGCATGGAGGTGATCAGTTTGTGGCACTGCTGAGGTGGTATGGAAGCCCAGGTTTCTTTGACAGTGGCCTTCAGCTCATCTGCATTTTTTGGTCTCTTGTTTCTCATTTTCCTCTTGACAATACCTCATAGATTCTCTATGGGGTTCAGGTCTGGTGAGTTTGCTGGCCAGTCAAGCACACCAACACCATGGTCATTTAACCAACTTTTGGTGCTTTTGGCAGTGTGGACAGGTGCCAAATCCTGCTGGAAAATGAAATCAGCATCTTTAAAAAGCCGGTCAGCAGAAGGAAGCATGAAGTGCTCCAAAATTTCTTGGTAAACCGGTGCAGTGACTTTGGTTTTCAAAAAACACAATGGACCAACACCAGCAGATGACATTGCACCCCAAATCATCACAGACTGTGGAAACTTAACACTGGACTTCAAGCAACTTGGGCTATGAGCTTCTCCACCCTTCCTCCAGACTCTAGGACCTTGGTTTCCAAATGAAATACAAAACTTGCTCTCATCTGAAAAGAGGACTTTGGACCACTGGGCAACAGTCCAGTTGTTCTTCTCCTTAGCCCAGGTAAGACGCACAAGAGGAATACGTCAACTGTAGCCAAATTCCTTGACACGTCTGTGTGTGGTGGCTCTTGATGCCTTGACCCCAGCCTCAGTCCATTCCTTGTGAAGTTCACCCAAATTCTTGAACCGATTTTGCTTGACAATCCTCATAAGGCTGCGGTTCTCTCGGTTGGTTGTGCATCTTTTTCTTCCACACTTTTTCCTTACACTCAACTTTCTGTTAACATGCTTGGATACAGCACTCTGTGAACAGCCAGCTTCTTTGGCAATGAATGTTTGTGGCTTACCCTCCTTGTGAAGGGTGTCAATGATTGTCTTCTGGACAACTGTCAGATCAGCAGTCTTCCCCATGATTGTGTACCCTATTGAACCAAACTGAGAGACCATTTTGAAGGCTCAGGAAACCTTTGCAGGTGTTTTGAGTTGATTAGCTGATTGGCATGTCACCATATTCTAATTTGTTGAGATAGTGAATTGGTGGGTTTTTGTTAAATGTGAGCCAAAACATCACAATTAAAAGAACCAAAGACTTAAACTACTTCAGTCTGTGTGCATTGAATTTATTTAATACACGAGTTTCACAATTTGAGTTGAATTACTGAAATAAATAAACTTTTCCACGACATTCTAATTTACTGAGATGCACCTGTATATCTGAGTCATTATGTTGCCACTGAGTGAGACTTGTGAAGCAAAGGCCTATACTTTCGAAATATGTTCCTGACTAATACCGGTCTCAGACACAAAGGGGAGAGCATCTTTTTAGTGTTCAAAGGGCTTTCTCAACTTGTCTTGCTCTTGCTTTTTCAAGCCAACTTAATAAACTTAAATAATAGATCAGTAAGTTGTTTTTTTTAAGCCAACCTAATAAATTTCGCCACTAAAGTTTACAAGATCACGTCAGTGCTTCGTCAAATCTTTGATAATGTCACTGAACAGGGCAATCAAAGTGATGTTTTCTGCTCTCGAGATGTGTATGTTTAAGGTTTCGTTTAATTTATGTCTTTGTACTCGTATTGTACAAGACTGTATGTAAGACGCAAGTTTGTTTCCTTCCAATGCGATCTCAAAGTTTCAGGGGTTAAAGACATGAGTGAGGCAAAGAGGAGGAAGTTTACAGTCTTCAAAGGGTAGGTTAGGTATGAGTCATTACGTTGCCACTGAGTGAGACTTGTGAAGTAAAGGCCTATGCTTTTGAAATGTTTTTGTGTCTAATCCCGGGTTCAGACACAAAAGAGAGGGCAGAGTCCTTCAGAAAGATTTTGTCCTCAGATGTAGCTTTGCACACTGCCAGCATCTAGAATGATTTTGAGCATCTTTTTGGTGTTCAGAGGGCTTTCTCAGCTTGTTAAATTTTACAGATTACATGTACATAAATGTACGAAAATCGGTACACACCTGTAACACTAATACCTACAAAAATGTCTCTTGAAGCAAAAGCCGAAACCCAACAGAAAGTCAGTTATTTTGAATTTTCTCTGCAAGTGACATGTTTTACGATGTAAGGAACTCCTCTTACAGATTTAATGACATCAGTTTTATATTTGGTCAGTCTAATCTAAAGTCCTTTGCAATGTTAAATTGCGAAGATCTTGAGTTTTCGTTAAAGGGCATGTTCGAAGCGGCCTAACAAATTTCGATGTTTCGCCATTGAAAAAGAAGTTGTTGTAACTCAGTTCACACATTCAATAAGAGTCGTGGCCTGAACACATCTAAAGGCCAATATTCAGTTATTATCATAGGTCCACCTGCTGGCAACAGGAAATTACTTATTTTACATTAACTCAAACATGCAATGTCCAATCTGCACCAACCTTCATATTTTTGATAAAAGTCCTGGGCTGAGGACATCTGCATGCCAATAATCAAAGTCATAGCGCCACCAGCTGGCAACGGTTGCTAACATGCAGTTCATGAATCTATTCACCATTTTTGCGTAACTACAAACACAATCCCAGAACTACTAATCTCAGAATGCGCTGTTACAGTTGTAGCACCTTTCTCCCACTCAGGATGACTTACCTGAGCACTTAGGACGGGCACACGGGTTCGAATATGAATGTCTCTCGCCTAAATAAACCTAGGAACCTCTCCTTTTCTTCTGTTTTGAAAATAACGAGGTTAACTATAAAATGTTATGTATCAGATTGAATCAATACCATAGGGGGTTTCAGTTGAAGCTTTTACTTTAGTTATATAGGTATTTTCCCTTATCTGTAATGAATTTACTGAGATCACTTAGAGTAACACTATGATAGTATTTATTTAACAAAATAAATTTAAAAGAGATGAAAAAATGACCAATGAAGATTTACAAATGTCACAACAACTAAATTAACTTGGTCTCCCCAACAACCGCTTGGAGGCATTAGCCAGACATCCCCTCTGTATTGCACCCCTTAATTGTGTATTTCAAATACACACTTCAGACAATTTAAACGTGATCACGAGTACAATGGAAATACAATAACAAACTGTTCTTTTAATATTGCAATTAAATAGTGATAACTAACTTAACTCACGTGGGCCCACTCACACACATACACGTTGCAGGCCTGTACCGTTGCTGGTGATCGTTGTGGCCATGAAAATAAACAGATAATTGGCCCCTTCAATCCGAAGGGCCAAACATAAATGGAAATGAAGTACCTTTAATCCACTGAGTTCTCCCGATTTAGGACAATCGAATCTCAGGTGCAGGTCGCCCCTGAGCAGCGCATCCGGACCACCTTAGAGATCCCTCGAGGCCAGGGGAACTCTGAACCCCTCAGCGGCTCAGAGCGCTATCTGGGCGTCAAGTCCTGCAGCTCCTCCGGATCACCGTTTTTAACGTGGATAGACGTCCACAGCACTCAAAGTCTGAAATTTCACTAATCACACAGTCGCAAGGTCATTTGGTAGTTTCAAATAACTCGCACGGAACTCACTCGACTGTAGGAGAAACTTCACGATGACGCAGTACTTCCCTGACCCTCGCTGGCTAGGGTGAGAACAAATAACTTTAAACAGTAAATAAAAAGTGTTTGTGTTGCTCATGAAAATGTTTGTGAAACATTTAATTCACTTCATCTGTGATAAGAGTATGCAAACACCGTGCAAGTGTCACTACCAGGAGCAGAAAGTGTCTGACTTGACGTCTCTGCTTTCAATTCCACCCCCGACTGCAAAGCGGCAACTCTCGCCAATCGGTCTGTTCAGCACCGCATGAAGTCGAGCGCGCTTATTACTTTATGGCAATGTCGTAAGGACATCTTATGATTAAGGCTACATCAGATATAGCTGCGGCTACTGGGCATGCGCACATCAAAATAGCGTAATTTTTGTCATGCCGAACAACACAAATGACTGTATTTGCATTATTGTAAGGTGTAGGTTTAGGGTTGGGTAGGTGTAGATGTTAATAAAACACAATCTAATAGGTAGCAAATTTAATTTATTATTACTTTCCAGCCGCATCTGTATCCCTTCTAGCCACAACTACGTCATGGAAACATTACATTTTTCAGAATCTTGGCTAATGTTCCATTAACACGGAAGTGCGTGTGCGTGTGGGTGTCATTTTTTCCCCGTAATGGTCAACTTTCAGCAGATGGACAGAGAGAAAAAAGTAAGCGCTATAAAACTACTTTGATTCATCGTTTCCACCGACATAACATTGACAAAAGGCTCAGGAGCAGAGGGAGGTAATCCACAGGGTTGGATTGCGCAACTCACTTACTCATAGCTAGGATTAGGGTTAGGTTTAAGGTTTAAGTGAACCAGTGTACTCACTTATGTAGGTAAGATGAAAAGAAAATGCCATGGAAAATCAGTTCCCTTCAGATATTAGTTATAAACCTCCACCCCAAATTCAATGTTTAGAATTTTTTTCCAATATTTAGAGCATCACAAACAGAGCTGCTCTGCCTGTACAGTATTTTTTCTGACGCATCTGTTCTCTCTTCTTTGCATCTGTTTTCATCGTGTCCCATCTCTGGCCTCTGTTAACCTCCTTTTTACAGACTTAATGATATTTCCTCATATTTCCAGGGGTGCAATGTTTGTATAGGTGGTGCATACTTCAACATTCCATCTATCTTGCATTGTGCATTGAGGAGCGTGAGCGTGGACCAATCATCATGGAATCATCAATTATAACAGTCCCAGGTTTAACTAAGTCCAAAAACTGCTATACAACTTAACTTTCTTTTAAAAGGTAACCTATTGAATTTAAATAGTTCATCTAATAAGACACTGATCAGAATCGCTTATTGAATGCAAAACCAATCTTTTATATTCAGTAAGAAAATTTTACACATCACATCAGAAACAAACAAACAAAAGCACATGTAAACATAGAATCCCAATCATGTCACTGTCCATCGATTATGAATTAAGAATGAGAGAGAAAATAAAGTATTATCTGAATTCCATTCCTTGTGCCAAAAAGTCCAACACATCTTCCAACTTTATTCCATGTGCGTTGTAATCAATACCAAAGTTCCTGGCAAATTAGAAGTCCCATACCAGGACGAAGGGTAAACGATGAAATGAAGAGCTTTGTAAACAAAAAGAAATTATAAACTTCCTCTACTGAGGAAGCGTATACCTCTATGCTGATTCAGACTCAAAACTCATATGTTTATCTGTGCATGTACTGAATGAGCACTGTGCTATGTCCGAACTGATTGCACTGTATTTTATGTATAATCATTTTCTATTCTTAGAGGGGTCATCGGATGCCCATTATCCACAAGTTGATATGATTTTTTAGGGTTTTAATGAAAAGTCTATAACATACTTTTGGTTAAAATTTCTCAATGGTAGTGTAAAAAACGCATTTTTTATCATGTCAAAATCAGCTATGTTTTTAGCAAGCCATTCTAGTCTGTGTTGCTTTAAATGCTAATGAGCTCTGCTGACCCCTCCCCTCTCTTCCGTGGGGTGACGAGCAGTACTGTTTAATTTAGCCGTGAAACTGACTAACTAGCACGTTATTAGGAAAGGCGCATTCACTTAAAAATGAAAGTAATGTTAATCCTCTGTTTCTTCAGTAGTTCAGATGTCGGGAGTAAATGACGACTGCTATATTCATTATTACATCCAACAACTAAACACTTCAATCTGAGACATCTTTTACAATCAAGTTTGAGTTTACCATGTTGGACCATAACTCTACGAACCCATCTAATACAGGGTGGAACCTGGGGATTATTGGTTTCTTCTGAAGTTGGGGGAGGAGCAGGAAAAAAGGAGAGGTGTGTGCGTGTTCAAGTGTACCACGGGCGGGTGAGTGACAAAAAAAATCAAGATTAATCTGAACAGGATTGATTTTTTTTGTTTGTTTAGCCTTCAAGAGCATAACAGTAGTTCATCCAGCAGATCGCTGGTTAATACAGCGTCATCTGTTCAAGAATAAAGTTCAACATAAACATATACTATTTAAATACCAATAAAGTGGGGGTATATATGCTTTTATCAGTGTTCTTTGATATACGTGACTCAATATAACCTTGTGACTACAGTAAAAAGATTTTACTGTTCTAAAAACAGATTTGTGAGCAGTATTGGAATTGAAGATTCCCACATGCCCAATCAGACCTCTGCAAATGATTCAAAATACAGCAGCGAGTCTTGTTTTCAATAAGCCCAAGAGAGCTCATATCACACCACTTCTCTTCTCTTTGCACTGGCTACCAGTCGTGACTCGCATCAAGTTCAATTCATTGGTGCTCACCTACAGAACAGCCATGGGCTCCTCACCCCTCTACACCCATTCTCTACTATGCATCTACTTCCCCTCCAGAAGCCTGCCATCGGTTAATGAGCGGCAACTCATGGTCCCATTGCAGAGAGGCACAAAATCACTCTCCAGGACATTTCTTTCACCATATCCTGTAGGAGGAATGACCTGCCTAATTCCATCAGGACAGCCAAATCCCTCAAAATTTTCAAGAATATATATAACCCTGTGGATATATATATATATTTATTTATAACTTCACTTTTTCTGTTCTCTTTTATCTTTATCCCTTCCTGTCCTAGCTTTTACTATTGAACGATGACTGAAACCTTGTATAGCGGGCACTTCTTGTGTTAATTGCCAACGTAACCAGATAAAGTGGAGATGAAATGCAGTGTAAATGTCCCCAAAAATTATATACTGTGTTTTTTAAGTGGGGAAAAACAAACAAAACAAAACATTTTTTTTTTTCTTAGACAATGGTTTACTGAACAAACTATGGCTTTGTCTTTAAATAACGTATCTCAGTACTGCTGCAAGCTAGTAATAAAATGCATAAAAATTTACTGCATAAAATAAATAATATTCTCCCAAATTAGTTAATCTTGTTGTCACATTTGATCCACATTAAAGAACATCAAAACCACATTTATTGATTGAATTTAGTAATAAAACTGACAGGATTTGAAAGCTGAGATAAAAATGATTGTAAAAAACATAAATTTAACAACATAGGATGCAACAAACTATTGAAGCCCTTTTCCATCACGGGATAAAAAAAAAAAAAAAATCAAAAAGGTAAGTGCGTTTTTTTTTTTTTTTTTTTCCTCAAATCTCTCAATTCTTTTTTAATGGAACTGCGAGTCCAGTTCTGAGGGGGAAAAAAGCTCTCAATTCTGATATTGTCTTAAAACTGCGAATTTATATCTCACAATTTTGAGGAAAAAAGTCAGAATTGTGAGATAAAAGTTATTGGTTATTTGACTGTAAAATCACCACATGTGAAGTGTCATGCAGGAAATTCTGGGGTGCTTAATCACTTCCAAAAATTGTAAATTTAACAGTATTTTAATCTACATTAAACATATATAGTTAATCAATGTTTTACGATAGCATTTTTACACTTTTTTTACCGTTAAAATCACTTTTTACAGTGTAAACAAACAAGCAATCAAAAAACGCTATTTTTCATGTCACCGACTATCAGACGTAAAAAATCTCCACAAATCTAGCAGATCGAGATGGTTTCAGTATTTTTATTAAGTGACTTTGGCACTATTTGCTGAAAAAGGACCGCAATGAAAAATATTTTATTATTTTCCCCCACATTCTTTGTTTTCGGTTTTATTTTTTACTGTTATTATTATTGTTATTGTTATTATAATTATTGTTGCTGTTGTTGCCCATTGAGAAAATCAACATCACGGTTTAAAGAAAGGTGGCGCAGAATCAAATTCACATTTAGCTGTAACTTCCCTGTATTTAGATTGGTTTAAGTCAGAGGAACAAGTCAAAGAACTTACAAAGAATATTGATCCAAACTACATTCAAGCCATACAATCTACTAAAAGCCCAAATATGAAAGTGAAATATTCAAACTGTGGAATATTTCTGAAAAAAAAAAAAAAAGAGTCAACTATTTTAAAGATAAAATATATATTCATACACAGAATACACTAGTTCAGGGGTAGGCAACGTCAGTGCTGGAGTGCTGCTGTCCTGTAGTTTAGCTCCAACCCTAATCAAACACACCTGAACAAGCTAATCAAGGTCTTCAGAATTACTAGGGCTATAGGTAGGTGAGGGTTTTTCAGAGTTGGAGCTAAACTCTGCAGGACATTGGCAATCCAGGACTGATGTTGCCGACCCCTGCACTAGTTTTAAGAGAAGATTTCTGCTTTGCTTTTTGAAAAACAAACAATAAAATAACAAAAGCACATCCAGTACTCACGGTTAAGTATAAGCAACTTATATTTAAGTGAACATTAAGCAAAAGCTCCCCCCCATTCATAAGCGATTAATAAGTGATATGCTAACAATTTGTGTATGTTAATTCATTTACAAGTCATTTACAAGTAATTAGTTTATGATGAACTATTCATTTACAAAACATGACTATGCATTCATAGATGATCAATAAGTGATATATTAATATTTTATCTATGTTTTGTAGTTTAAGTTGTAAATCATTTACAAGTGATTAGATGATGATGAACTAATCATTTACAAAACATGACTGTACATTCACAAATGATTAAGTAATATCCTAACGATTTACAAATCTGTCATAAGTTATCTTTAAAAAATAGCATCGTGAAATAATCAAACAGATCCTTAATGGGTAATACTTTAGTTAGGTTACTAGTTACTATATTGTTAATCACTTATAAATCATTGAAATGTCAACATTGTACTATTATCTCAGTAAACATTATAAATCATTTACAAAGCTTTCTACATCCCCTAAACTAAAGTGTAAACTACTCATCACTTGTAAATGTGTTACACATCATTTGTAGATCTTTCTTACCTGTTACATCTGTAGGTGTATACAAGGCATTTACAACACTTTCTGCATCCCCTAATCTAAAGTGTAAACTACTTATCAGTTGAAAATGTTTTACAAACCTTCCGGTTACAGTTTGTTTGTGTGTGTATATATATTTACGCACACAACTGGAAACCATAAAGTTTGTAAAACATTGAGTAGTTTACACTTTAGATTAGGGGATGCAGAAAGTAATCAGGCAAGAAAGACAACAGATTCAAGATCAAGTCTATGAGATGTAACTGCATGAAAAAGAGATGCAGGAATGAGAATAAATGTTCAGAAGCTCAGAATGAAGCAAAACTTCCTCTGCTGAGGGACCCTGTGTTTGATTCATGTGTGAATGATCATCCATGGACTCCTAGGCTTCGAACTGCTCAGATGCCTGCAGTGAATGAGGAGCATCAGATCTGACCTTCACCACTTTCAGGATCCCTGAAAGAAACATATTCAGTTTCAGCAGTTCAAGCTACATTCATAGGGCCCTATTTTAATGTTCTAAGCGCATGGTCTAAAGCGCACGGCGCAGGTGCACTTAGGGTGTCTCCAGAGAGCAAACGGATCTGCTCAGGCACGAGCAAATAGGTAGGCTAATTCTGCAGTGACTATCCATTATGACATGTAGGCATTTTTATATTTATGTAGCCTACACAATAACATTCTTTTACACTCTAATGCTTTCATTTTTAATATTAGACATGTTTGTGAGCTGCTGCGTGTCCCTATGTGTAATAAGCAAAGTGAATGTGCATTGTGGACCCGCCCAGAGGCGCATTTTCTACTAACGTGCTCTTTAAATAACAAAAAAAAATTCAGTTCCTCAAAATAGCAACGCACCAACAATGCACCTGAAGACACCTCTTTTTTTAGACCAGCATGCACATGGGCACACAAATGGGTGCAAATGCATTTGCTATTTAAACAACGTGCCGCAGGACAGGAAAATGAGAACTGCGTCTGGCTGAAACGAGCGAAAACACTTGCGCCGCGCCTTGTGCCAGGTGTATATATGATAGGGTCCATAGAGTCTCAGCTAAAGATTCAAACATCACTTCAAGCCTTTATTTCTGTCAGTTTGATTCACTCACCTGTTTTCTGAATCCTCGTCATGCTGGAAGACAGATTGGACTGCCTTCGGAAAACATCTGAAAACAGAATGACACTTTTTAGTAAATATTATTATATTTATTCAGAGATATTAAAGTTCAGACCACTGATCTTATCATTAAATATGACTTAATGACAGATGGTCATAGTCTGTTGAAGAGGTCAAATCATAAATTATCATTTGTCAGTATTAAGTCAGTCTTAGTTTCTAACAACCATAATTTGATTTCAATGTCTATTTTAAACTCTCTCTGACACGACTGAACACTTGTGACTCACCTGAAGATCCTTTTCCGCTGCAAAAAACAGATCAAAACCAGAAGAACAATGAAGATCAGGGCAGAAATCCACCATATTTGAGCTAAACAAGAGATACAATAGAAAATCAGCTGATTGATTGATATGCTGATGAATCAATGATCAGTAAACATGATTATTCAGTATTGGAAAGCAAATTCACAGTGATTTAAGGCTCCTAATGTAATGTTTTACCTGAGTGGTGGAGAGACGCTTCATTTAGATCATCTTTAAAAACACAATGATCACAAATACGAGTCAATATGAGAGAAAAGAGTGAAAGTGGATTGAGTGTGAATCAGATCTGCAGTGTTTTAATAGTGAATAATCAGACGTTTATCAGCTGAAACTCACCTGAGTTTGGAGTCACTGCAGTTTGATTCCTCGCTGAAAAACACATTCACAATCATCATGATTCACCTGAAGATTCACAGAAGATTCAGTTCAACAGAGTTTTTACTAAAGTGTTTCTCTCACCTCTGAAGATGGTGTTCAGTTTGAACTGTGATGAAGGAAAGATTCATTAGAGCAGAATTTACAGTGTTCATGAAGGATTAAATATGAAAACAGATAAATGTGATATAGAGAGAGAAATCATTTACTCCTGAAGTAGCGCAGTAGATCTCGTGACGAAGTTCATCCACACAGTGAGACGTGATGAGACGATCAGATGAGACAGAAATAACTGGAGCAATCAGTTTCTGAGGATCTGATGGATCTGCTATCAGACGATCATCCTGAACAAATAAATCATTATTATGAGTTTAATTGTGAATAATGGTGTGGTTTGAGGACAGAAACACTCTCACCTGTGAGTACCAGAGGGGTTCACAGTCAGACTGCTGGAAGAGAGTGAATCTATCAGCAGAGACTCTGAACTCAAACCCGTCTGTGATCTGAATCTCTGAACACGTCACATTCACACTGCTCTCCATCATCCAGCACTGACAGAGAGAGGGATTTCTTTGTGAAATGTTTTCAATTAACTTTTTTTTATTTATTAAATCCACATTTAAAAATTATTGAAAACATGTTGATGCATGATGAAAAACTTAAATAAGCAACAACAACAAAAAATTATATATATATATATATATATATATATATATATATATATATATATATTGTGACGAGTTGGCTGCCTCCCCCCTTTCTATCATCACCACCCTGTCCCTTAACCGCCACCCTTCACCAGGCTCCCGACGGGAGTGGGTGTGTGGGCGCTGAAACAGCCAGGGCTGGCGGCGTGTGATGAGGTGCACCTGAACCGAATGAAGCCTCATCACCGCCGCTGTTCAAATGCCGAGCGCGCCACTCCTTGAGAGACCGGTCTCTTCCCCGTGCATGCACGCTGGTGTCCTCGTGGGTCCAGGAAGGGAGTGTTGAGGGATCGAGTGCCGCACCCGTGAGACGGCTGACGGGCCAGGATGCTGGGCCGTATAATCCCTGGAAGCGCTGCGGACCAAAGGAGAACGAAGCCGCTAAATGAAGCTGCCGCCCCTCGTGCCCCGGACCCAAGAGGGCTCCGCCCCTTACCTGGACCCTTTCTCCTCGAACACTGCTCCTCCTTCACGAACCCCGCAGCACGACGAGGACACCAGATCCCCTGTTTATTTTAGACACTTTATTTTATTATTTCTGTTGAATAAAAGCCTCTCCGAGGCCTGACGCCGAACCCACTGTGTCTGTCGTTTGCTCTTCCCGCCACTATATATATATTACATTTTGAAATAGGTATTAAGAATAAAAAAATACACCTGTTTTCACAAGACGCTAACACATGACTTCAGAAGTCTGTTGTTATTGCTTATTGATATATATTTATGAGTATACTATAGTGTCACAGCCGGGTCGCAAGACGTGACAAAGAAGGAAACAACGCGTCAAATATGTTATCAAAAATATACATTTATTAAAGGAAAATAAAAATCAACACATGAACAAAGAAGACATCTTAAACAAATGAACACGTGACGAGGAGAGGATTGTTTTTAAATTTCCGGCATCAGCCCTGATGAAACTCCTCAGTGATGTAGTGACGTCACTCAAACAGCTTCTGATTTACAACACACAAGAAAAATCAATGAAGAAACCAAACCACAAATGTAAGCCACTCTGGGTTCAAAACACCCTCCCCCATAGGAAAGGGTGTCCATTTATGGAACCCAACCAAACCCTTCACCCGATAACCCCCATTACTGGAAAACATCCACCACTTTGTAACACTCCCAATATCCTCAGCAACCACGGGCCCAGTAGAAGCAAATTAAGAGAACCAAAGAAAGCAAAACAAAAAGTGGTTAATGGTTAGTTAACAGCTAAGAGAAGTGAGGAGCTCTAGACAATGTATCAGCCACCACATTGTCAATACCTTTATGTCAGATGTCAAGGGCATATGATTGCAGAAAGAGGCACCAACAGGTCAACCATTGATTTGGGCATCGGAAATAATGTAAATAAGTGATAGGGTTATGTCAAGTCACGTCAAGTCACCTTTATTTATATAGCGCTTTTAACAATACAGATTGTGTCAAAGCAGCTTTACAGTGTTAAGTAGGAAAATAGTGTGTTAATAATGCAAAAAGACAATAGTAAACACTAAATTTTCAGTTAAAGTTAGTTCATCATTGATTCAGTGATATTATCATCCAGCCCAGTTCAGTTCAAATCGTATCGTCAACTTGATTGCACAGATATCACTGGAACATAAGTGTCCCCAACTAAGCAAGCGAAAGGTGACAGCAGCAAGGAACCAAAACTCCATCGGTGACAGAATGGAGAAAAAAAAAAAAAACCTTGGTAGAAACCAGGCTAAGTCGGGGGGCCAGTTCTCCTCTGGCCAGATGAACCAGCAGTTCAATTCCAGGCCGCAGCAAAGTCAGATTGAGCAGAGGACTCATTTGGTTCCCGTGGTCTTGTGGATCCCGTGGCCATCTAGGCGACCAGGTCTTCACTGGGGATCTGTCGCTCATCTAGTAGTCCTGGTCTCCGCTGACATTCAGGGCTGTAGAGGTCGTCTTCTAGGTGCTGATCCACCATCTGATCCGGATGCAGACCGGATCCGTGTGGCTACAGTGACCTCGGAATAAAAACTAAACAGACTAATATTAGCGTAGATGGCATTCTTCTTACAATGTAACAAATACATCGGGTGTTATGTTCCCAGTTCTGGTTGACCTAATTAATGAAGCCTCACAATCCTTTAACGGGTTTGAATAGTATAAATGTGTTAGTGTGTTATGTGTAAGCCAGGTTAAAGAGATGAGTTTTTAAATTTATTATGGTCAGTATACACAACCAATGGAACTGACACTGATCCTATTTACACCTCAAAATGCTGAAGGGCCCAAATCAAAGCTAATGCCGCCTCCTCAACCACAGAATAAATTTAACTGGTGAGAAGAAACCTTTTTTTTGACCCAAGTAGGTCTGACCCACTAGTAGCTGCATTTAACATCTTCAGATGATATCATACTTGGAAAGGCACAGTGCCTGTAACAGAAGCAACTTCTGCATCATTTCTCGCCACAGTACCTCTTGTGGTCTGAGCATGTGTCACACTGAGTTTCAAACCCACAACATGAAGCATTTGGAATCCGTGGTCTAAAGCACTGAGCTAGATGCTCAGGCATGGTCATCAGGCTGCTGAGTAGAGGTTTTTTAGCATGCAAAGCTAACTAGCAAAGGTCAACAAACATAGGCACAGTCTACATTGGAGAGGTATTTCTCGGGAAAGGTAGTGAATATCAAAAATTTGTTCAGTCATTTCTATGTGGCTCAGTCTGAAGATAATCTGATCACATTTTGTAGGAGGAAAAGCGAAAAAACTGTTTTACATTCAATATGGCAAACAGGCAGATTATTGAAAAATGACAAATGACATACCATCAGAATCAGCATAACCCAGGGAATGACAGGATAAAAAAATAAATAAATAAATAATAATAATAATAATAAATAAAAAAAATAAAATTTGGACAATGTTTTCAAAAGTTCTAAGCATATTTGCAAAAATCATTATATGAATGAATGATGCATTTATATAGCGCTTTTACGTGTATTGCAGTACACCCAAAGCGCTTTACAATCATGTGGGGGGTCTCTCCTCAACCACCACAAGTGTGCAGCATCCACCTGGATGATGCGACGGCAGCCACAGGACAACGGCGCCAGTGCGCTCACCACACACCAGCTACAGGTGGAGAGGAGAGAGAGAGATTGGCTCTATCAAGTGGATGGGGATTATTAGGAGGCCATGATTGACAAGGGCCAGTGGTGGGAATTTGGCCAGGACACCGGGGTTACACCCCTACTCTTTACGAGAAGTGCCATGGGATTTTTAATGACCACAGAGAGTCAGGACCTCGGTTTAATGTCTCTTCCAAAAGACGGTGCACCCCCTGCTGGACTCACTAACACCTCTTCCAACAGCAACCTAGTTTTCCCAGGAGGTCTCCCATCCAGGTACTGACCAGGCTCAACCCTGCTTAGCTTCAGTGGGCGACTAGTCTTGGGCTGCAGGGTGATATGGCTGTCTCTGGAACACTATGTGGCGCTGTGTTCAAACTTTTCTGGTACTTCCGGGACATGGTTTTGATGATCCCCACTGATTTTTGTGCAGATGTGTCAAATGGTTTAAAAGATTAAATTTATGACAAATTTCAAAATGCCAGACACATTGTTCAGCCGATCCCCGGCAAAATCGATATCCACAAATTTGGCATAACCCAAGGAATCCATAGACACCAAGATAAGCAAAAAGTTATAAGCAAAAATAGCCATTTTTGGTATCTCATGTTCCGTAGGTGGCGCTATTCCCAACTTTGGCATGGACCCTCAGATCACAGTGTTGATGCAGCATACCGAGATTCATTTCAACTGATCAAAGTTTAGCAGAGATACAGCCTCTTAACCAATTTTAGGCCAACTTCCAGAATTTTGTGACATCACAACTGAATATCAAAAATCTGTTCAGTCATTTCTGTGCAGCTTGGATGAAAGAACATCTGAGCCACTTTTCATTAGAACTGGACAAATTTGAAGGAGGAGTATTCTACCCTACATAGGCAAAATACCTTAACTCGCTAGAGTGTGAAACTGAGAAAAATTACTTTAAAGCTTTTTTTTTTTACTTGTCCAGCCAAATTAATTATAGGTAGGACACTGGAAATTTGCCAATTAGATGTTTTAGTAATGAAAATTATCTACATTAAAAATTGTAAGCTCAAACTTGATGGTAACCCTATTTTGAAGTTAATGTACTCTGCCTTTGCATTGTCTGCAAAAAGTGAAAAGTCACACCAAGGCAAAAGACAGTTAGACTAGGTTCACACTGCAGGCTAAAGTGGCCCAAATCAGACTTTTTTGCCAAATGTGACCCATATCTGATTTTCTTATGACAGTCTGAACAGCACAAATCCAATTTTTTTTTCAAATCAGGCCCAGGCCAGCAGTCTGAACTTCAGTCTGAACGGCCATGTCACATTTCATGCGATTTTTACGTCATTGAAATGCGTCAGACGTCACAATTTTGCGCTGGAGGAAATCATGCTCTCCTTCTTCTTAATATTCTTCTTCTAATCACTTCGTAATTTAGGCTCCGATTGCACATTAACTTAAAAATTGTTAAACACATGGTAACACGAGCAGCATCCATTTTTATTTCCACAAACACAGTGCGCTACGTCTGACGTCACGTCGTCTTCTGCGCATGCGGGTCACTTCAGGGCCGTACGGTTCACACGAGACTGATGGCAGTCGCATTTAAATGACAACGTGAACAACAGCGCAAAAAAAAATCGGATTTCAGCAAAAAATCCGATCTGAGCATTAAGACCTGCAGTGTGAACTAAGCGTAACTTCCACACTGTCAATATTTGGTTGCTGATCACCATGTACAAAATCATTATACTAACACCTGTATAAAATCTAATGATCATGGGCTATATATATATATATACACAGTCAGGTCCATAAATATTGGGACATCGACACAATTCTAACATTTTTGGCTCTATACACCACCACAATGGATTTCAAATGAAACGAACAAGATGTGCTTTAACTGCAGACTGTCAGCTTTAATTTGAGGGTATTTACATCCAAATCAGGTGAACGGTGTAGGAATTACAACAGTTTGCATATGTGCCTCCCACTTGTTAAGGGGCCAAAAGTAATGGGACAATTGGCTTCTCAGCTGTTCCATGGCCAGGTGTGTGTTATTCCCTCATTATCCCAATTACAATGAGCAGACAAAAGGTCCAGAGTTCATTTCAAGTGTGCTATTTGCATTTGGAATCTGTTGCTGTCAACTGTCAAGATGAGATCCAAAGAGCTGTCACTATCAGTGAAGCAAGCCATCATTAGGCTGAAAAAACAAAACAAACCCATCAGAGAGATAGCAAAAACATTAGGCATGGCCAAAACAACTGTTTGGAACATTCTTAAAAAGAAGGAACGCACCGGTGAGCTCAGCAACACCAAAAGACCCGGAAGACCACGTGGATGACCGAAGAATTCTTTCCCTGGTGAAGAAAACACCCTTCACAACAATTGGCCAGATCAAGAACACTCTCCAGGAGGTAGGTGTATGTGTGTCAAAGTCAACAATCAAGAGAAGACTTCACCAGAGTGAATACAGAGGGTTCACCACAAGATGTAAACCATTGGTGAGCCTCAAAAACAGGAAGGCCAGATTAGAGTTTGCCAAACAACATCTAAAAAACCCTTCACAGTTCTGGAACAACATCCTGGACAGATGAGACCAAGATAAACTTGTACCAGAGTGATGAGAAGAGTATGGAGAAGGAAAGGAACTGCTCATGATCCTAAGCATACCACCTCATCAGTGAAGCATGGTGGTGGTAGTGTCATGGCGTGGGCATGTATGGCTGCCAGTGGAACTGGTTCTCTTGTATTTATTGATGATGTGACTGCTGACAAAAGCAGCAGGATGAATTCTGAAGTGTTTCGGGCAATATTATCTGCTCATATTCAGCCAAATGCTTCAGAACTCATTGGACGGCGCTTCACAGTGCAGATGGACAATGACCCAAAGCATACTGCAAAAGCAACCAAAGAGTTTTTGAAGGGAAAGAAGTGGACTGTTATGCAATGGCCAAGTCAATCACCTGACCTGAATCCGATTGAGCATGCATTTCACTTGCTGAAGACAAAACTGAAGGGAAAATGCCCCAAGAACAAGCAGGAACTGAAGACGGTTGCAGTAGAGGCCTGGCAGAGCATGACCAGGGATGAAACCCAGCGTCTGGTGATGTCTATGCATTCCAGACTTCAGGCTGTAATTGACTGCAAAGGATTTGCAACCAAGTATTAAAAAGTGAAAGTTTGATTTATGATTATTATTCTGTCTCATTACTTTTGGTCCCTTAACAAGTGGGAGGCACATATGCAAACTGTTGTAATTCCTACACCGTTCACCTGATTTGGATGTAAATACCTTCAAATTAAAGCTGACAGTCTGCAGTTAAAGCACATCTTGTTCGTTTCATTTGAAATCCATTGTGGTGGTGTATAGAGCCAAAAATGTTAGAATTGTGTCGATGTCCCAATATTTATGGACCTGACTGTGTGTATATATTAGTGCTGTCAATCGATTAAAAAATTTAATCACGTTAATCACAGTCATGGACTGTGATTAATCATGATTAATCGCACATTTAAAATACTAGGATTTACCTGTAAATGTGTTGAAATGAAATGCATGCCAAACTAGTTTAAGGAAACAGAACCTTTCACACCTTCGCCAGATATGAGACATAATCCTTATTATTCTTTTATCATTATTCTTTTGTTTTTATTCAGCCATTATCAGTCTTTATACTGGCAATAAAACGTTTACCAAACCACATGGCTTCAATCCCAGTTTACATTTACCCAACTATTATCAAAAGTATTTCTAAATAAATACAACAAAACATTTTCTTGCGACCTTACGTGAAGTATTATGACAAAATGCATTATGAAGCAGAATTGGACCTGTTCTGCAGGTGCATTAGCATCATGCTTCATTAGACAATTTATGAGATGAATAGTACACTTTTACTCAGAACTCACTTCAAACCACCATCGAGTGTTTGTAATAACTTCCTTTTGCGATCACATGTGGAATTTGGTTGTTTACTGTTGTTAAAATATGCTCTTTTATATCGCTACACAAATTAGCATAGATGTACACATTCATCTCAAGAAAATCACATACAAACCATATCCTATCGTAATCGTGTGTTTATTATCTTGTATAATCTATAGTGGCTGTTGTCATGTTTATTTCTGCTGTGTAAAAGCCTTAACGTGTGCTCTGGCTGAAACTCACGCTGTTTATGATGTTATAACCGCCTCTCCGTTTTTAAATTGTCAGGAATACATTCCAACTATAATACACATTAGTAAAAGGATCTGTTTTAATTTTTATTTGTCTATATACACTTTGGGCATCCGCGGTACATTATAAAAATAGCCCAAAAAAAACTTAACCCGCGGCTCTGTAATTTTTCCCGCGACTGTATTTTCAAAATAGCCCACTTGTGCCGCTACCATAGCAACACTGGTTCACTGTGACCTCATCACACAATCATAGATAACCTTCCGCGCTGCGATGACGGGAAGAAGTTGGGGTCAAATATTATCACAAGATTAATTTGCGTTAAAAAAATATTAACGCGTTATTTTAAATTAATCGCATGCGTTAACGCGTTAACGTTGACACCCCTAGTATATATATATATATATATATATATATATATATATATATATATATATACCCCCCACCCCCGCAACGTAATTTGTGCCCCCCCCTAGAAATTCAAATGCCCCCCTGATGGAGGTGCCCTGGCGCCGGCTCTGTGTGGATTTATGTGAACGCCAGCAAGCAGGCATGCTCAGAAATGCGTGTGAAGGGATAGTTCACCCAAAAATGAAAATTTTATGTTTATCTGCTTACCCCCAGGGCATCCAAGATGTAGGTGACTTTGTTTCTTCAGTAGAACACAAACGAAGATTTTTAACTCAAACCGTTGCAGTCTTTCAGTCATATAATGCCAATCAATGGGCACAGAATCTTTGAGAGAAAAAAAAAAAAACATGCACAGACAAATTCAAATTAAACCTTGCAGCTCGTGACGATACATTGATGTCCTAAGACATGAAACGATCGGTTTATGTGAGAAACTTTTTTTTTTTTTTTTTACCTCTGATACAGGCAATGTCCAACTCTCCTGAGCTCATCCACAACATTCGGCGCGTGACGCATCAACGGCTCTGGAACATAGATATATATATATATTCATAGATATATACATAGATCCTTACGTATCACAGCCCATAGAAACAGTTGCTAATGAGGCATCTATGTATATCTATGTGCCAGAGCAGGTTGACGCATCACACGCCGGACGTTGTAACAGTCATTCACGATCAGGTTATTCACGATTATGTATTGCTGCCAAGGTGTCTAGTCTTTACAGTGCTTTGTTATATGGAGCTGTTTGGTAGATCGCAATCTAATTTGTTTGTCTACACCGTAATTAAAATGCGGCAGACTTTAGTGGACAGTAAAAAAAGGCAGAACGCCGTAACTCAATTTGAGCGTTCCAAACAAAGCGGAAGAGCGGTAACTGGTGTTATACAGTGTTCTGCTTTGGTTTCTGCTTTTTGAAGTTACGGTTGAGATGACCCATTATTTTCTCGGAAAAACAACAAAATTGACTCAAGATACTTATATACATGATAAATGATGTCTTGAATGTCCCAAAAATATCTATAACTCATTTTCAACAAAAATTGAAGTTACGGTATTTTACCTTTGTACGGCAGTATTGAAAAAAAAAATGTAATACTGTACTTTTCTAAATGGCAACTACTGTCATGGGTGGAGTCTTAATGTAAACTATTGAATGTGATCAGCGTGAAGAGTAGGGCTGCACGATAAATTGCATGCACATTAATATAATAATAGATGCGCATTAAATATCGCATGTGATTTATCGTGCAGCCCTAATGAGGAGAGTAGTCACATGTACTAAGTTTCATTTTTCTAGATCAAAGGGTTCAAAAGTTATAAGCATTTGAAAAGTGAATATTTGAGCTGGTGGTGGCGCTAGAGTTGGTCCTAGGGACCCAAAATTTGGGCAGGTCACTATTCATGACGATCACTACAAATGTGCCAAATTTCATCATTTTCCTACTTACGGTTCGTAGGGTTGCCATAGACTCCCAGTGGGGAAGAAGAAGAAGAAGAAGAAGAAGAAGAAAAATAACGGATAGAATAGGGGCAGCCCCTTTGTGGTAGCTGCCCCTAATAAAAAACATAAATATATAAAAAAATATATATTTTGTAAAATTTTTAAACAGAGTTAAGTTCGCTTTAACAGCTTAACTATAGTCTTTATACAGATAGTGTTCTTTTTCACACAGGAACATAATCCACCACAATCAAAAATAATAATATAAATGAAAACCTTACCTCATTGGCTACTTTTTTATCAAAAGAGAACCTAATCTTGTATCTGATGTCCTTTTTAACTCCAGATGAGTAGAATATAAAAATTTAAACATGAAACACATTTGAATTTGCCATGTGGGTGCAGATTTCTCTCTTCCTGAGTCACTCTGTGTTTTTCATAATAAAAGTCTCGATTCAAAACTGTTCTTTACTAAGCATTTTCAAACTAATGGTCTTTAAAAATATTTTTAAATAATTAAATAAGCAAGAATGTGAGTGTCCCACTTCAGTGCTGCGTCTTAGTGTGCCTACTTATATTACGCCCTTAAAGTGTGTACTCTTTTGGTGAAGAAAAAGTATACACTTTTGAGTGTGTAGTAGAAGAGTAGGCAAGCTTTAGGACATACTATCACGTCACACAACTGCGTCTCGGACCGCTCTGTCGCACCTGTTACACGCACTCTGTCACTGTAAACTGGCCTGTCATCAACTTGTCACAGTTAACATCCTCCACATTTAATTTCATACTGTATTGGAGAGAAAAGAAGTAGCTCGTTGATCTGCCAGTCGCGGGTCTTTCATGCGGAGAAGTCTGCTCTTATTTTCTGCATAATGATGCATTTAAAAGTTAACGACCAAATTGATGTTTATAAAAGTTCACATAGACAATCTGACTTTACAATCTGACTTTGCTGCAGTTGGAACAAACTGCTGGTTCGTTTGGCCAGAGGAGAACTGGCCCCCCGACTAAGCCTGGTTTCTCCCAAGGTTTTTGTCACCGATGGAGTTTAGTCAACCAGATTGCACAGACACTATTTAAACTGAACTGAGCTGGACGATGACATTACTAAATTCAATAATGAAATGCCTTTAACTGAAAATTGAGTGTTTAATCTTGTCATTTTACATTATTCTGCTTATCTCTAATGATTGGAAATGTAATACTTTACCATCTCTGGGTATCAACATCTTTTTTGAATCACATTCAGTTACTATTATCCACCCTCTTAAAATCCATTTTGTTGTTATGTATCGACCCCCAGGACCACTAGGTAACTTCGTGGAAGAATTAGATGGGTTACTCTCAACATTTCCTGAGGATGGTACTCCCCTAGTTATGCTTGGAGACTTAAATGTCAAGTCAAGTCAAGTCACCTTTATTTATATAGCGCTTTTAACAATACAGATTGTGTCAAAGCACTTAACAGTATCAAATTGGAGGATAGAGTGTCAGTAATGTATAATAATAAGATTAAACACTCAATTTTCAGTTAAAGGCATTTCATTATTGAATTCAGAGATGTCATTGTCTAGCTCAGTTTAGTTTAAATAGTATATATGAAATCAAATTGACGATAATCGTTAGAAATTAAGTGTCCCCAACTGAGCAAGCCAGAGGCGACAGCGGCAAGGAACGAAAACTCCCTCTGTGACAGAATGGAGAAAAAAACCTTGGGAGAAACCAGGCTCAGTCGGGGGGCCAGTTCTCCTCTGGCCAGGATATTATTATTTATTTTTTTACTTATTGTATTAATTAAATTTTAAATGTATAAATGTATTATATTTCTATTTTTATATTGTTGCAATTTCTAACAATAATAGTATTATGTAGTTAGGTATTTTATTATATTATAGTTATTTTGTTTAATTTTAAGTTTTATTGTATTTAAGTCGAGGTCTTCACTGGGGATATGTCCCCGGGGCTCATCCAGGTGTCCGGCCTCCGCCGACGGTCAGGGTCGCAGACATCATCTCCCGGCGCCATCTAATGTCCATCTAGATAAACCTTGGGCTGCAGACTTTCACACTCTGCTGGTCTCTTTTGATCTCAAAAGAGTGTTAACTACAGCTACTCACAAATCAGGCAACCAACTGGACCTTATTTACACACTACACTGCTCCACTGATCATGTGCTGGTTACTCCACTGCACACCTCGGATCACTTCCTCCTCACTCTTAACCTCAACTTAGTTCCTGACACAACACATACCCCTCCACATGTCATCTTTCAACGTAACCTACGCTCACACTCTCCCTCCCGGCTATCTGCTATGGTTTAATCTTCGCTTCCTCCCCATAAACAGTTCTCATCCCTTGATGCTAACAATGCTACTGATACTTTCTGCTCCACTCTTATGTCTTGTTTATACACCGTCTGCCCCCTGTCTTCCAGGCCAGCCCGTACCACCCCTTCTGCCCCTTGGCTATTTGATGTTATCCGCGAGCACTGTTCTAAGCTCAGGGCTGCAGAAAGGGTATGGCACAAATTATAAAAAAAACCCTACTGACCTGAATGTGTATCAGTCACTCCTCTCTTCCTTCTCTGCTAATGTCTCCACTGCTAAAAGCACATACTATCACAACTAAATTAACAATTCGTCTAACTCTTGCATACTCTTTAAAACGTTTTACTCCCTCATTTGTCCTCCTCCTCCTCCTTCTTCATCAACGATAACAGCTGGAGACTTTGCCACATTCTTCATTAATAAAATTTCAACCATCTGTGCACAATTCTGCACAACAGTTGTGTAGAGAGATGGTCAGAGAGGGTGTGGGGTGTTTGACCGGGAGTTTCAAATCTGCAGTAAAACTCATCCAGGTCTTCAGCAAGTTGATGATTGGCCTCAGTGTTGAGGGATAGTGTCTTGTAGTTTGTAATGTATTTCAGGTCTTTCCACACTGAAGTACGGTCGTTAGCTGCAAACTGGTTTTCCAAATGTTTAGAGTAATTTCTCTTGGCCACTCTAATCTCCTTTTTCAGTGTGTTCCTGGCCTGATTGTACAAGATTCTTTCCCCACTCCTGTAGGCATCCTCTTTGGTCTTTTCACAAGGGAAATGGGTAAAGTGCAAGGAGGTGGGATATGTCTGAGAGAATTGGTGCAAATCAGTGTCTGTTAAGGAGAGAGTGTGCACGAAAGATATTGACTTGCTGACTGTGGCATTAAAACTTCAGTTTTTACCTCGCAAGTTTCCTCAGCTGTTTGTCATGGTTGTTTACATTCATCCTTGTGCAAACGAGGATAATGCAGCAAGGGAGATTGAACGCGTGGTGCATGAACTGCAATCTGTATCTCCTGACACACCCAGTTTTATTCTTGAAGATTGTAATAATTGTACATAGGAGAAATCACTGGGTCATTTCAATAAGTATGTAACTTTCCCAACACATTAGGTTAAAATTTTGGATTTGTGTTATAGAACAATTAAAGGAGCTTGGTAAACCACCTTTGGGAACTTCAGATCACAATATGCTATTACTTGTTCCTACATATAAAACTGTTTTGAAATGTGAAAAGTCACAGTTAATCAAAATGAAGGATTGGTCTGAAGATGCTATGCTATGTTTAAAAGGGTGTATGGAATGTACAGATTGGACTGTTTTTATGGATGTTGATGAATTAACATTTGTAGGTTTGTGATGTTTTGTGAGGATATGTTAATACCTGTGAAATTGTTTAGGACATTTTCAAACAGTAAACCGTGGGTTACAAAATCACTCAAGATTCCTCTGTCAAAAAGAAACAGGGCCTTTAAAGGGGGAGATACAGTTGGGTACTATTGATAGTTTTCACATGACATCACACCCTTATAAGAACGCCCACCTGGAGGGCAAAACAAGGCTTTGCTCCACTGACCACCAGTTATTTTTACGTGGGTGCATTAAGTAGTAATGTAGTAAAACACTGATATTAAAAGGCGAAATTCAGTACAAACTTTACTGATGATGCATACTTTGTACAGGCATGCAGATTAACCCAGAATATAAACGCAACATGCAAAGTTTCACATTAAACGGTTTCCCATAGAAAATAATTATAAAGAAAACACAGAACCATTTACCACATTACATTCATATTCCAGGCTCATCTGCTTGCCTATATTAAGTAGGCATAATCAATAAGGTGTGTACTGAATTTGCTCTTTTAATATCACTGTTTTAAATACATTGTCACTTTTTTGTCGTGCTGTTTAGCGATTGAACTATTGCGGCGGGTGCATATAATATTGCAAATGACGAAAACTTATATTTTGTTCACATATCTCTGTTTTATTCTTTTGAGAGGTGATCTAAATATTTGCAGCTTGGAAACAGTTGGAACATTGACAGACTTGTGCTGCAGTTCTATGGATGTTTTGCCCTCCAGGTCTTCGAGCCGGTTACGTGACTGAAAGCTATGAATAGGCTAAAAAGAGGAATTAAGTGTGAAATTAAGAGGGCTAAAGCAGTTCATAATGAAAATTGAGAATGGGAAATTTAGGTTCAGCTTGGGAAAGGACACATTTAATAACAGGTAGAGATAGTAGGAAAAGGAATAATATAATAAGTTTGAATGGATTCAGTTCAGATGCAGTTTTGTCACAGGACTTTAATAATTTTTTCTAAGATTTGATTCTTATGATTTTAAACAGGAAATTGAGGGGTTGAAAAATGAATGTAAAATAAACGGGGAGCATGATTGTGTTTTTTTTTTTTTTAATGTGAGGAATGTGATAAAAGTTTTCAAAAAGTGGAGCTCATTGTTGGTGCGAATGCGAATGGGTTTGGAGCTCCTGGATTCCTCCTCCGGCCGGTGGCCAAACTTACATTTAAACAAATGTTGTCTTGATTAAAAACTTAGTTCTCATCTTTGTTAAGATTACAGCACACTTTGTGAAACAGAACGTAGGGGTGTCCTGCACTTTTGAGAGTTGGACTTATAACCCAAAGGTCGTGGGTTCGAGTCTCGGTACTGGCAGGGATTGTAGGTGGGGGGAGTCAATGACCAGTGCTCTCTTCCATCCTCAATGCCATGACTGAGGTAAGGTGAGACCCTTGAATGAGGCACCAAACCCCCAACTGCTCCCGTGCGCCGCAGCAAAAAATTAAATAAAAGAAATAAATAAAATTGCTGCCTACTGTATTTATTCAATAAACAGCCAAGACACAAATATAAGGAGGTATTGCTGGAGCTGGTGTCTTTATTCCACATGGAACATCCATCATATACAAATTACCACAACTCTCCTTAGCAAATGCTCTTGACTTTATACAATCCATTACTGCCACCTAGTGGACTAAACATCCCCACTTATTACATTCCTTTTTCTAACATGATTAGATCTGCGTAAAATTGGACTGTCAGTCTTTGGTACAGATAAGGCAAGCTCAGGGGACTGTTCAGAATGCTGAACCTCAGAGGGAGGCACAGCACCAGGAAGAGACACAACCACAGAGGACATTTCTGGAGATGGTGTCTCAGAGGGGATTTCTGGAGATTTAGTCATTTTACAGACGCTTTTATCCAAAGTTACTTACAATTGGGGATACATAAAACAATTCTTCTTAAAGAGGCAAACAGACACAGGAAGTGTTCGTAATACCAAGTTCCAGGCATTGTTCAAATAAGTACAAGCTAGAAAGGGAAGGAATAAATAAAGAGAAAGACAAATGCTTTTTTTTAAAATTTAGGATGAAGTCAAGTAGTGTCAAAAGAGATGAGTTTTCAGCTGTCGCTTGAAAATTGTCAGTGATTCAGCATTCCAGATAGGGGTGGGAAGATCATTCCACCAGCCAGGAACGGTGAATGAGAATGTTCTGGAAAGTGATTTTGAGCATCTCTGTGATGGTACCATGAGGCGTCACCCACTAGCGGATCTCATACTTCTGGAGGGGATGTAGATTGTTAATAGTGAGTGGAAGTAGGAGGGTGCTGAGCCTGTGGCTGTTCTATATGCAAGCATCAATGTCTTGAACTTGATGTGAGTGGAGCCTGTGCAGGGAGACAGAGAGAGTGTGTGACATGGGCCCTTTTGGGCTCATTGAAGACCTGTCGTGCCGTTGCATTCTGAATCATTTGTAGATGGAAGTTCAGCCAGAAGAGCATTGCAGTAGTCCAGCCTAGAAATGACAAGGGCCTGGACAAGAAGTTGTGCAGCATGCTCCATTAGAAAGGGCCTGATCTTTATGATGTTGTGCAGTGCAAACCTGCAGGATCGAGCAGTTTTTTGCAGTGTGGTCTTTGAAGGTCAGCTGGTTATCAAAGATTACACCAATATTTCTGACCGAAGTTGATGGGGTAATTGTAGAAGAACCTAGCTGGATGGTGAAATCATACTGTAGAGTCGGAGTGGCAGGGAAGACAAGAAGCTCAGTCTTTGTTAGGTTGAGCTGTAGGTGATGTTCTTTCATCCATGCAAAGATGTCTGCCAGGCAGCCTGAGATCCGTGCAGCTACCGTTGGATCATCTGGTTGAAATGAGAGATAGAGCTGTGTGTCATCAGCATAGTAATGGTAGGAGAATCCATGCGCCTGTATGATGGGACCTAGTGATGTACAGTATATGGAGAAGAGGAGGGGTCCAAGAACTTATCCCTGAGGAACCCCAGTGACCAGTTGATGTGCTTTGGATACCTCCCCTCCCCAGGCCACCCTGAACGACCTACCAGTGAGATAGGATTCAAACCAGCGAAGTGGAATCCTTGTGATGCCCAGTGATGAGAGGGTGGACAGGAGGATCTGATGATTGATAGTGTCAAAAGCAGCTGATTGATCCAGCAGAATAAGAACTGATGATTTGGAATCAGCTTTTGCAATCCGCAAGGCTTCTATGACTGACAGTAGTGCCATCTCAGTTGAATGGCCACTCCTGAAACCTGACTGGTTAGCATCCAGTTTGTTGTTCTGTGAAAGAAACAATGAAACCTGGTTGAAACCCAGTCGTTCAAGGGTTTTCACTATGAATGGAAGGAGAGAGACAGGTCTGTAGCTGTCTATAAGAGAAGTGTTTAATGTAGGTTTTTTGAGCAGTGGGGTTACCCGAGCCTGTTTGAATGCAGTGGGGAAGAAGCCTGTGAGGAGAGATGTGCTGATGATCTGTGTGAGTGCTGGTAAAAGTGTAGGAGAGATTGCTTGGAGAAGGTGTGAGGGGATTGGGTCTAGAGGGCATGTTGCAGGATGGCTGGAGAGGATAAGTTTCGATACTTCTGCCTTAGAGAGGGGACAGAAGAAGATGGGAGCTTTATCAGTGGATGTGGTTGGTTTGAGGTCCTGTGTGTGTGGGGCTGAGAATTGACTACTGATTGTTCTAGTTTTGTCGGTGAAGAATGTTGCGAAATCATTAGCTGCTATTGAAGTGGACAGAGGAGAGAATTTAATGTTTTGAAGAGATTACGTGTGTCTGGAGTGCTGTTGATCTTGTTGTGGAAATATGAAGGTTTGGTAGTATGGACTTCAGCAGAGAAAGATGAAAGCAGAGACTGATACATACTCAGGTCTGACGGATCTTTTGATTTGTGCCATTTTCTCTCTGCTGCCCTGAGTTTGGTCTGATGCTCACGAAGAACATCAGATAACCAGGAGTTAGAAGGGGCAGCCCGTGCTGGCCTAGAGGAGAGAGGACAAATATTGTCTAGACAAGAGGTAAAGTCAGTTGCTGCATTCACATCCAGAGATGAGAAACAGGTAGGTGAGGGAAGAAAGGAGGATACTACAGAGAAAAAAATGGGTGGGTGAAAGGGAGCATAGGTTTCGTCTAAAAGTAACCGGTATAGGGGTTGGTAGCACACAGGTCGCAAAATGTAATTTAAATGTAATGAAAAAATGGTCAGAGACATGAAGAGGCTGTACCAAAATGTTTTCTGCAATACAATCGCGTGTGTAAATTAAGTCAAGTTGGTTGCCTGATTTGTGCATGCTTGTAGTGGTAAGGCATTTGAGATCAATTGAAGCGAGGAGTGAATGGAAGTCTGTAGCATAAGGCTTGTCCAGATGAATGTTGAAGTCACCAAAGATTAAAAGTGGACTGCCAACCTCTGGGAATGAGGACAGCAGCTCATCCATTTCCTCTAGGAAGGTGCCTAGAATTTGGCCAGGAGGGCGGTAAATTACCACAACCCAGAGTTTTATAGGAGCTGTTACAGTAATCGCATGAGATTCAAATGAGTTAGAATTGCATAGGGGAGAGTGGGTTGAGTATTTCCAATTGTTTGAAATGAGCAGACCAGTGCCCCCACACCAGCCAACCTGACGGGGGATGTGAGAGAAAGCGAAATTGTTAGATAGAGCGGCTGGGGTTGTTGAGTCTTCTAGACAAATCCAGGTCTCAGTCAAGCCCAAGATGCTGAGTGTTGATTGTAAAGAAAAAGCCAAAATGAGGTCTGTTTTGTTGACAGCTGACTGACAATTCCAGAGACAAACAGAGAAAGAAAGAGATGCAGAAGAAGATGTAGAGATAGGATGCAGGTTAGCAAGATTGCGTTGCCATCTGTGTGTGATGTTAGAGCGTTGTTGAGAGACAACCGGAATGTTTTGGAAACACATGATAGAGGTGGAAATGAGAGGACAGAAAAGGAGAGTGTGTAAAGGGAAGATATAAATAATATTTAAGTGCATTGCCGGTTTCGTTGCTCGGTTAAAGTCGCGCAGGAAAAAGTTGCAGGTCATTACACTCATCGGTCTTCACACGAGGAGACTGAACACAAGGGCTGAACACTTCCGCGCACATACATCAAATAAATACACACTCTAAGACACTAAAGTGAAAACAGCTGTGGCCGCCTTCTAATTAGCACAGCCAATGGCCTATAGCAGGGCAATTGCTCAGATCAAAACTAAAGTTTGCACTGAAGTGCAGGAAGCGAACAATGCAAATAACACAGGCTCCTTCTAAGCCAACGGCAATTATTATAATTACTAGTAAGTGCAATCAAAAATACAAACTACAACGAAAAATGCAAAGTAAAAATAGGTAGAAAATTAAATATTCCTTCCTAGCAGAAAGTAATAATTTAAACAACAGATCTGCAAACAAGTATTAAGCAAAACATTCATGCGCTGCCGTCCGTCTGTTTCTTCTGTTGACTAATCGCTTCTCCCGGTGTCTCAACTTCATTAGAAATTGGCAGATCCAATGGAGACAGTTCTATATTTGACTTGCAAATTTCTGCAGACTTCAGCAAACTCTGATTTCTCCGTAACAGTTGCTCATCCTCTGTTTGAACAAGATATGGCCTTGAATTTACTTCTTGTACAACAGCTTTCTTTCTACATCCTGTTGGCTCCTCAACTCCAACCACATCTTGCTCAGAAAGAGGTATCAGTTGGTGAGATCCTTTATCCTAATATTCTTCCTGCTTCCTTTTCTGATGTTGCATCTCTTTCAATGTCAAACTTTTGTTTTCTCTTTTGAAGGACAACTTTGGTAATGTGTCATGTAGTTTTCGGTTCATCAGTAGGTCGGCAGGAGATTACCCACAACCAAGTGGGGAGGAACGATAACTCAACAAAATAGGAGATCGTTTTCCTATTTAGAGCCCAAACTCTGGAACAATCTGCATAACACTGTTCGGGAAGCACACTCTGGGTGGGTTGCACAAACAAGGATTAAATTAAGCAAAGTTTAGAGCTAATCAAGGATTTGTTGATCTGGGTTTTATTTCAAATCGAGTTGTGTTCCACTTAATTTTAAACTCAGATTAACAAATCGGGGATTAGAGTTCTAACCTGCGATTAAAACCTCCATCTACAATTAATTTTCTCTGCCATGATGGATTCGTCATGTAATTAATCAGCAACAATGTTAATATTCCTTATCCTCTGTCTCTGACATAAGTTGCTTTTGTCGATAAAGGAAATAACCTTGTAAAAGGTCCGCTGTCTTTATAAAACGCAATGTAGAGAGACCGTTCATCAAACGGCTGATCAAGCAAGCAATAAAACTTTGAGGCAGTGCATACGGATTTTATAATCTTGGAAATATATATTTATTGTATCAATTAATGGAGTATAGCTTATGACAAAACAACCGAGATAAAATAACTGGCATGATTCATGGAATGACTACCTTCGCTCGTGACAGTGGCGCCCCGTCCGTTTGATCGCCGTCCAGCACGTGTGTGGAGCGGCCGTGAGAAATGATAGGTGAGGCCGCGATCCTGTCTTCTTTTCTTTGTCCTATGCCGAGATGCACTGAGATAAGTGACGGATTCACATCCCGGACTCGATAGCAGACGGGAGTTTACTACAGGCTGCCACGACCCTCACAATCTCTGGGCTCAGTGCACTTTAATTTTTATTTTTATTCATAATAAACACCTCTCTGAGACCTGACAACACACCCGCTGTTTCTGTCTTTGTTCAATCAGCGACATACTGTAACTGTAAGTACACTTTATTGTATTTAAACTTCCTCACCTGTAAATTTAAAGTTAATCCTTAATTGAGATTTAAATCTGAATTTAAAGTTATGGAGCAACAAGATTAAAGTTAATCTATCTTAAATATAAAATACATCCAGGATCAAACTGATGGTTTAAATTTAAACCTGCTTATTTTTAAACATGGTTTAAAGTTTGGTGCAACAGAATTATTAGATAAACCTTGATTTAATCTAGATTTAAGCTTAATCCTTGTTGGTGCAACCGACCCTCTGTCAGTCTAAATCTAGATTAAAGACCCATCTCTTTAACCTGGTTTACACATAATACACTATCGCATTTCTATAATTCAAATCCGTTAAAAGATTGTTAGGCTGCATTAATTAGGTCAGCCGGAACCGGGAACACTTCCCAAAACACCTGATGTACTTGATACATCGTTAGAAGAATGGCATCTACGCTAATATTAGTCTGTTTCTTTTTTATTCCGAGGTCACCGTAGCCACCAGATCCAGACTGTATCCAGATCAGATGGTCACTGCAGCCACCTGGATCCAGTCCGTATCCAGATCAGATGGCGGATCAGCACCTAGAGATGACCTCTACAGCCCTGAACTTCAGCGGAGACCAGGACAACTAGATGAGCCCCAGATACTGATCCCCAGTGAAGACCCTGTCTCCTAGATGGCCATCGGGACAAGACCACAGGAACCAGATGAGTCCTTTGCACAATCTGACTCTGCTTTAGCCTAGATTTAAACTGCTGATTTTGTCTGTCCAGAGGAGAACGACACTATTTTGACACACTATTTCCCCGTCTAAATACTGAAAAGCTGATATAAAGCCACCCAGTTTTATATCAAGCTGATGTAATGCTGCTTTGACACAATTTGCATTGTTAAAAGCGCTATACAAATAATAGTGACTTGACTTGACAATGCCAAATATTAATCTTGCTTGCAGCTGCTTTTTTCAACAATCTTTACAATTTGCACCCCTTTTTCTGCTTTTCCATTTGCCTTTGGATAAAGGGGGCTAGACGTTGTATGCTTAAAGCCATACTGTTCTGCAAACAGTCTGAATTCACCACTACTATACTGAGGACCATTATCACTTTGCACAATTAAGGGAATTCCATGCCTGGCAAAAATGTGTTTCATGTGATTAATCACATCACTCGTTGTTGTATAACGGAGCTGTTCAATCTCAGGATAATTGGAATAGTAATCAATAACTACCAAAAAAATCCTTACCATTCAACTGGAGCAGATCAGTTCCTACTTTTTGCCATGGTTGAGTAGGCACATCAGCAATCAGCATTGGTTCTTTTGCCAGTTTATAGTGATGATGCAAACAGACATCACACTTACTGATTAGTTCCTCAATATGCATATTAATTCCAGGCCAATAAACAGCTTGTCTTGCTTTTCGCTTGGATTTTTCAATACCAAGATGCCCTTCATGTGTACGACGAAGCATAGCTTGATGCATTGATACTGGAATGACAATCTGATTGTTTCGCAGCAAGCCTTTACACACACTCAGTTCTGCCCTCATTGGAAAATACTGAGCACTTGCCTTTAATACATCCTTGTTGAAGAATTCAATTCAATTCAAGTTTATTTGTATAGCGCTTTTCACAATACAAATCGTTGCAAAGCAGCTTTACAGGAAATTAAGTTTCTACAATATATTTATATATTGTAGAAACTTAATATATTTAACTTATGGCGAAATTTGGTAGTTCTGTATGTTGTCTGAGGGTATGCTTCATCTGAGGTCCTCTGAGGGGTTGGCATCATCTCTTCTCAGGTGTTCTGGATCCAGACTGAAGCTTGTGTAAATCCTAGTTACCACGGGATGTTAATCCCGTGGCAGAAACAGAGAAACAAATAGAGACATAATTAGCGTAGCTGCTGTTCCAACCAAGCAGTGATTGAAGAAGAGCAATCACTCTCTGTAATTCAGGATCCTTAGCCGTTTCCTCCACAATAAGTTTCAACATTTCATGCGAGGATTGTAAAGATGAAATCACTGTACTCACGTCATTCCACTTCTGCACTGAGGTGACTGCTCTCTGACATCGGTGCTCATGACACAATGATATGCTTTCCAGGTGTATACACTAGATTTAAATCATATCTTTGTAATTTCATCATCGTGTTGAATTCTGGGTGATATATCATTTATTTTGAATTATCGATATTAATGGTTTATGATCTGTCTCTACTGTAAAAGTAGGTAATCCTTAAACATATCCATGGAATTTCTCACAGCCAGATAGCACACCCAAGGTCTCTTTTTCAATTTGAGAGTATCTTTTTTTTTTTTGTTTTTTTGTTTTTTTTTCTCGAGAAGCATAGGCAACAGGTTTCCAAGAATCTCCAACAGCCTGAAGAAGCACAGCTCCTAGGCCATCCCGAGAGGTATCTGTAGAGATCTTAATTGGATGAGTGTAATTTAAAAAAACAAAAAAAACCAAGAACAGATTCAATAGTCAGGATCTCTTTTCACCTCTTCCACTCTTGATCACGTACGGAAGACTACACAAACTCTTGGTCATTTTGTAACAATGCTCTCATATGGGTGGTTTTGGCAGATAGATTTGGCAGAAATTTTCCTAGGAAATTTAGCATACCTAAGGCATGTAAAAGTCCCTTCTTGTCATTAGGTGGAGGCATTTTCAAGACGGCTTGTACTTTAGCAGGATCTGGTTCCACACCTTTTGCAGACAGCTTGTCACCTAAGAAGGTTATCTCTGTGACTCCAAACAGACACTTTTTCTTGTTCAACTTTAAATCATGTGCTCAAATTCTTTCCATCAGTTTTAAGAGTCGCTGATTATGTTGTTCAAGAGTAGACCCCCACACCACAAGATCATCAATATATACACCCTCAAGTCCTTCAATCAGTTTTTCCATTGCTTGATGAAAAATATCAGGGCTGACTTAATGCCAAATGGAAGACGGAGAAAAAAAAAACAAAAAAACAATATCTTCCAAAAGTATTAAATGTGCAATAATTACTACTCTCAGAATTCAATCGGATTTGCCAGAAACCCTGGGACGCATTCCAATTTACTAAAAAATAGGGCACCTGACATTTCACTCAGAATCTCCTCTCGTGTGGGTATCTGATAGTGTTGTCGTTTGATGTTATCATTAAGATCTTTAGGATCTAAATATACTCTTAATTCACCATTAGCCTTTTTCACACACGTGATGGAGTTTACCCAATCAGTTGGTTGTTCAGTCCTTTGTATGACTCCTAATTGAGTCATACAATTCAATTCTTGTTTCAAGGGCTCCTGCAGAGAGACAGGAACACGCCGAGGAGCATGTATAACAGGTGTAGTGTCATCCTTCAGTTGTATTTTGTAAGTATATGGCAGCGTTCCTTGACCTTCAAAAATATCTGGAAACTGATTGACAATGTCAGTAACAAGATCACAGACAGTCTGGACGAATACATTCTCTTTGTTAGCTTGATACACTCGTTTAACCAACTGAAGGTCTTCACACGCTTTGTCTCCAAGAAGAGATTCATGGCCATTTGGAACCACAACAAACATTAAATTTTGTGCCTTTACTTAGACTTGTATTTTCAGTCTACAAATTCCTTGTGTTTCAAATGGTTGTCCATTATAGGCTTTAAGGTGAACTGTGCGTTTTTGAATTCGGGGTCTTTCTTTCAATGCTTTCACATCTCTGATGTTAATTAAGTTGACCTTAGCACCAGTGTCTAATTTAAAAGGTACTATTGTCCCATTAGCCACAAGAGGAACAATCCACTTAGACGACTGCACAGAATCCTCAATGGACACACCTTTTGCCTCGCCCGGAGTTGTATCCTCTTCAGAAACCATCTGCATGTAAAAGGAATCACTTTTGATTACCAACTTCTGATTACCAACAGAATGTGTTGTTTATTTCCACCTGGTAACTCCTTTAAATCTCTCTGCCTGTGTCCCTTGTTTTCTAGACCCTGACGACCTGCCTCCTCCCATATGACATCCCCCTTAAAGGGCCATGGCAACATTTAACAACTCTACATCCCTTCCCTTAAATAACACTCAGAAACATAATATTCAAAATTAACTAAGGAATACGTACAATGTAACATTGTGAACAACTAAAAGGACTGTCCTTAATGAGTGAAATAGTCCTGATAACGGGAATTGGGATGGCTAACTCTTCCTGAATGAGTCACTATAGGCTGGGCAATTGCAGCAGCACCAGTGGCAGGTGCTTCACCCTGAGATGGCATCACTGCAGGTGACGGGGGTTGTAGGAGGTGGAGCTGATGAAAGGGACCTATAATCATCCTCTGCACCTTCAGCAGGTCCAGGCTCTTGAACATGGAGAAGGAGACATCGACTACATGCACTCTGTTCCATTTTAGATTCTTTTGAAAAGCACATTTTTGCAAAGTGGTTCAGGCCATTACATTTAGAACACCGTTTACCAAATGCTGGACACTGTCTGAACTTATGTTTAATTACACAACATTTACAAAGAAATGTTTCATTGTCAGTGCCTCAAACTTCTTGCATTACCTCGTTTCCCCTTTTAGGTAACTCAGCGCTGCATCCTGGTGGACACTTTGGGGAATGCTGTCTGCGTGACCAGTACCTGAAGCATGTGTAAAACAACTCCAATCCTATTGGTCCATGTGGCCCGTGACGTCATAGGCGGGTACCCGAAAGTATTAAAGGGCATCTGCTGAATACGTCACCAACTTTTGTTGTCTTCGGAGCCGTCTGTCTGTTGAACGTGTGTGAAACATCATCCTGGTGAGTCGAGCAGCGCTTTGAGGAATATGTGCCTCCGTATTGGGATTCTAACACTTGAGGGCACATTCTAACCTTTTCGTCTTTGTCTCGGCGACCACACACTCTTTGTGATGAGTCACTTTAATGCGCTCGGCTCACGTTTGTTCCTATTCCTGAGGGATGTGGGGCAAAGCGTTCGCATCTCGGGCCGTTGGCGTGGCTTGGTTTATCTCAGCTCGCGGCATTTGCTTTGATCTGCAGTGTCCACATAGCCTTTACTATCGGGTTGCCTGATGCCATGGATATTGCTCGCGT